>JAWQFJ010010876.1:12500-27500 GCA_034096865.1 Theodoxus fluviatilis
TTTCCAGCTCACAATGCATGCAGACTCAACGGTTCCTTACACCAGACCCACATCACCTGATGCTGCTGTCCGTCATTTGCAGCTTCTGCAGCTTGTACCAGTTGGTCACACCCTTGACAAGATCGTGGTCTCGCAGACGGATGTAGACAGCGCCAAGGAAGTCATTTTCTCCAATGACGTCATAGTGCCAGACTGTCACTTGAAGCACTCTGGACCTGAGCTCATCCAGCGGCATTTGATACTCCAGCTGTGGCAAGGAACAAGGCATGGAAGTACTGCAGCTGTGGCAGAGAACAAGGCATGGAAGTACTGCAGCTGTGGCAGAGAACAAGGCATGGAAGTACTGCAGCTGTGGCAGAGAACAAGGCATGGAAGTACTCCAGCTGTGGCAGAGAACAAGGCATGGAAGTACTGCAGCTGTGGCAGAGAACAAGGCATGGAAGTACTGCAGCTGTGGCAGAGAACAAGGCATGGAAGTACTCCAGCTGTGGCAAAGAACAAGGCATGGAAGTACTCCAGCTGTGGCAGAGAACAAGGCATGGAAGTACTGCAGCTGTGGCAGAGAACAAGGCATGGAAGTACTGCAGCTGTGGCAGAGAACAAGGCATGGAAGTACTGCAGCTGTGGCAGAGAACAAGGCATGGAAGTACTGCAGCTGTGGCAGAGAACAAGGCATGGAAGTACTGCAGCTGTGGCAGAGAACAAGGCATGGAAGTACTGCAGCTGTGGCAGAGAACAAGGCATGGAAGTACTGCAGCTGTGGCAGAGAACAAGGCATGGAAGTACTGCAGCTGTGGCAGAGAACAAGGCATGGAAGTACTGCAGCTGTGGCAGAGAACAAGGCATGGAAGTACTGCAGCTGTGGCAGAGAACAAGGCATGGAAGTACTCCAGCTGTGGCAGAGAACAAGGCATGGAAGTACTGCAGCTGTGGCAGAGAACAAGGCATGGAAGTACTGCAGCTGTGGCAGAGAACAAGGCATGGAAGTACAGCAGCTGTGGCAGAGAACAAGGCATGGAAGTACTCCAGCTGTGGCAAGGAACAAGGCATGGAAGTACTGCAGCTGTGGCAGAGAACAAGGCATGGAAGTACTGCAGCTGTGGCAGAGAACAAGGCATGGAAGTACTCCAGCTGTGGCAGAGAACAAGGCATGGAAGTACTCCAGCTGTGGCAGAGAACAAGGCATGGAAGTACTGCAGCTGTGGCAGAGAACAAGGCATGGAAGTACTGCAGCTGTGGCAGAGAACAAGGCATGGAAGTACTGCAGCTGTGGCAGAGAACAAGGCATGGAAGTACTGCAGCTGTGGCAGAGAACAAGGCATGGAAGTACTGCAGCTGTGGCAGAGAACAAGGCATGGAAGTACAGTACTCCAGCTGTGGCAAGGAACAAGGCATGGAAGTACTGCAGCTGTGGCAGAGAACAAGGCATGGAAGTACTCCAGCTGTGGCAAGGAACAAGGCATGGAAGTACAGCAGCTGTGGCAGAGAACAAGGCATGGAAGTACTGCAGCTGTGGCAAGGAACAAGGCATGGAAGTACTCCAGCTGTGGCAAGGAACAAGGCATGGAAGTACAGCAGCTGTGGCAGAGAACAAGGCATGGAAGTCTCCATTTGTCTCCATTGTGGTATTTCCTACTTTCTACCGTCATTGGAATTTAGTCACATGGTCTGACAGGTTATGATCTGATTGGGATTGGGGTTTAGAGTTGTCCTTTCATAGGTTACATTCATAGATCTTGTTATTTGTAAAAAGAAATTAAACCGTTTTTGATTTCACATGATGGTACCATTCTCTCATTACAGACTATAATATTCTTGGTTTGAATGAGTGAATGAAAGTGTGCGAGAGCGTCTTTTTGGTATTCCCCTAGACAGATAGCGAACTAGAGATAAATAACTTTAAGGAAAAAGGCGTCTCGTCTCGCTCTCTCCGCTCAGGCTCCGAAAAACTTCTCTGCAAACCTAAAACCACCACCAAATCCTTTGGCCAGAGATCCTTTCACTTTCAAGCACCTTCTGTCTGGAATGCTCTGCCGTCATCTCTCCGTGGCATCACTTCTCTTCCTTCCTTCAAATCTAACCTCAAGACCCATTATTTCCGTAAAGCTTTTTCAGTGTAGTGCCCCTAGGGCCTGACTGCTTCCTGAGAACAGTTAGTGCATTGTACATATCTGTATAAACTGTTTGTTTTGTTTTGTTTTTTCGTCTGTATGAATGTTGACTGAATGTCTGGTTTGTGTTGCTGTGTTGTTTTATATCACCTGCTTTTCATCTTTGTTTCTCTTACCTTGATGTATATTACTTTCATATACATTCCTATTGTGTGTGTTTTTTTTACTTCTATTTTCTTTTTCTTTTCTTTTCTTTTTTTTTAGGCGCTTTGAGTCTCACTGTGAGGGAGTATTGCGCGGTATAAAAGTGATTTATTATTATTATTATTAAGTACTGCAGCTGTGGCAGAGAACAAGGCATGGAAGTACTGCAGCTGTGGCAGAGAACAAGGCATGGAAGTACAGTACTCCAGCTGTGGCAAGGAACAAGGCATGGAAGTACTGCAGCTGTGGCAGAGAACAAGGCATGGAAGTACTCCAGCTGTGGCAGAGAACAAGGCATGGAAGTACTGCAGCTGTGGCAGAGAACAAGGCATGGAAGTACTGCAGCTGTGGCAGAGAACAAGGCATGGAAGTACTGCAGCTGTGGCAGAGAACAAGGCATGGAAGTACTGCAGCTGTGGCAGAGAACAAGGCATGGAAGTACTGCAGCTGTGGCAGAGAACAAGGCATGGAAGTACTCCAGCTGTGGCAGAGAACAAGGCATGGAAGTACTGCAGCTGTGGCAGAGAACAAGGCATGGAAGTACTGCAGCTGTGGCAGAGAACAAGGCATGGAAGTACTGCAGCTGTGGCAGAGAACAAGGCATGGAAGTACTGCAGCTGTGGCAGAGAACAAGGCATGGAAGTACTGCAGCTGTGGCAGAGAACAAGGCATGGAAGTACTGCAGCTGTGGCAGAGAACAAGGCATGGAAGTACTGCAGCTGTGGCAGAGAACAAGGCATGGAAGTACTGCAGCTGTGGCAGAGAACAAGGCATGGAAGTACTGCAGCTGTGGCAGAGAACAAGGCATGGAAGTACTGCAGCTGTGGCAGAGAACAAGGCATGGAAGTACTGCAGCTGTGGCAGAGAACAAGGCATGGAAGTACTGCAGCTGTGGCAGAGAACAAGGCATGGAAGTACTCCAGCTGTGGCAGAGAACAAGGCATGGAAGTACTGCAGCTGTGGCAGAGAACAAGGCATGGAAGTACTGCAGCTGTGGCAGAGAACAAGGCATGGAAGTACAGCAGCTGTGGCAGAGAACAAGGCATGGAAGTACTGCAGCTGTGGCAAGGAACAAGGCATGGAAGTACTGCAGCTGTGGCAGAGAACAAGGCATGGAAGTACTCCAGCTGTGGCAGAGAACAAGGCATGGAAGTACTCCAGCTGTGGCAAGGAACAAGGCATGGAAGTACAGCAGCTGTGGCAGAGAACAAGGCATGGAAGTACTGCAGCTGTGGCAAGGAACAAGGCATGGAAGTACTGCAGCTGTGGCAGAGAACAAGTCATGGAAGTACAGCAGCTGTGGCAGATAACAAGGCATGGAAGTACTCCAGCTGTGGCAAGGAACAAGGCATGGAAGTACTGCAGCTGTGGCAGAGAACAAGGCATGGAAGTACTGCAGCTGTGGCAGAGAACAAGGCATGGAAGTACTGCAGCTGTGGCAGAGAACAAGGCATGGAAGTACTCCAGCTGTGGCAAGGAACAAGGCATGGAAGTACTCCAGCTGTGGCAGAGAACAAGGCATGGAAGTACTCCAGCTGTGGCAGAGAACAAGGCATGGAAGTACTCCAGCTGTGGCAGAGAACAAGGCATGGAAGAACAGCAGCTGTTGCAGAGAACAAGTCATGGAAGAACAGCAGCTGTGGCAGAGAACAAGTCATGGAAGAACAGCAGCTGTGGCAGAGAACAAGTCATGGAAGAACAGCAGCTGTGGCAGAGAACAAGGCATGGAAGTCCTCCAGCTGTGGCAGAGAACAAGGCATGGAAGTACTGCAGCTGTGGCAGAGAACAAGGCATGGAAGTACTCCAGCTGTGGCAAGGAACAAGGCATGGAAGTACTGCAGCTGTGGCAGAGAACAAGTCATGGAAGTACTGCAGCTGTGGCAAGGAACAAGGCATGGAAGTACTGCAGCTGTGGCAGAGAACAAGGCATGGAAGTACTCCAGCTGTGGCAGAGAACAAGGCATGGAAGTACTCCAGCTGTGGCAGAGAACAAGTCATGGAAGTACTCCAGCTGTGGCAGAGAACAAGGCATGGAAGTACTCCAGCTGTGGCAGAGAACAAGGCATGGAAGTACTGCAGCTGTGGCAGAGAACAAGGCATGGAAGTACTGCAGCTGTGGCAGAGAACAAGGCATGGAAGTACTGCAGCTGTGGCAAGGAACAAGGCATGGAAGTACTGCAGCTGTGGCAGAGAACAAGGCATGGAAGTACTGCAGCTGTGGCAGAGAACAAGGCATGGAAGTACTGCAGCTGTGGCAGAGAACAAGTCATGGAAGTACAGCAGCTGTGGCAGAGAACAAGGCATGGAAGTACTCCAGCTGTGGCAGAGAACAAGTCATGGAAGTATTGCAGCTGTGGCAGAGAACAAGGCATGGAAGTACTCCAGCTGTGGCAGAGAACAAGGCATGGAAGTACTGCAGCTGTGGCAGAGAACAAGGCATGGAAGTACTGCAGCTGTGGCAAGGAACAAGGCATGGAAGTACTGCAGCTGTGGCAGAGAACAAGGCATGGAAGTACTGCAGCTGTGGCAGAGAACAAGGCATGGAAGTACTGCAGCTGTGGCAGAGAACAAGGCATGGAAGTACTGCAGCTGTGGCAGAGAACAAGGCATGGAAGTACTGCAGCTGTGGCAGAGAACAAGGCATGGAAGTACTCCAGCTGTGGCAGAGAACAAGGCATGGAAGTACTGCAGCTGTGGCAGAGAACAAGGCATGGAAGTACTGCAGCTGTGGCAGAGAACAAGGCATGGAAGTACTCCAGCTGTGGCAGAGAACAAGGCATGGAAGTACTGCAGCTGTGGCAGAGAACAAGGCATGGAAGTACTCCAGCTGTGGCAGAGAACAAGGCATGGAAGTACTGCAGCTGTGGCAGAGAACAAGGCATGGAAGTACTGCAGCTGTGGCAGAGAACAAGGCATGGAAGTACTGCAGCTGTGGCAGAGAACAAGGCATGGAAGTACTCCAGCTGTGGCAGAGAACAAGGCATGGAAGTACTGCAGCTGTGGCAGAGAACAAGGCATGGAAGTACTGCAGCTGTGGCAAGGAACAAGGCATGGAAGTACTCCAGCTGTGGCAGAGAACAAGGCATGGAAGTACTGCAGCTGTGGCAAGGAACAAGGCATGGAAGTACTCCAGCTGTGGCAGAGAACAAGGCATGGAAGTACTGTGCAGTCAGCTGGGTGGTCATCCACAAAGAGAACTTTATTTTACAAGGGTAGTGCCTTTCTTACATTCAGCCCTTGAGGCAAATATTCAAATGTGGTAAGAGACAGAGAGAGAGAGAGAGAGAGAGAGAGAGAGAGAGAGAGAGAGAGAGAGAGAGAGAGAGAGAGAGAGAGAGAGAGAGAGAGAGAGATTCCACTGAATCACTCCCCACTTTACTGAAAGTTGAGAGGGTGTAGTTAACTACATACTACTTCATCATGAGTAGAGATGGTATGGTCACTTCATTGCAGGTGGACAGAGTTGAACTTTATTACTCATCACTTCAGTTCAAATGGGGTGAAAAGAGATATACTTTACTGCACTACTCACCACTTCATTGTAGGTGGGGTGAAACTGAAAGGAGATATACTTTACTGCACTACTCACCACTTCATTGTAGGTGGGGTGGGTGGTGTTTTTGATGGTCTTGGTCTTCCTCTTGGTTTGCTTTTCAGGGTCTGGCAGCAAGTAGGTCTTCACATAGGGACTGAGCTGCTCCGACCCCACACAGGCCTGTGGCAAGACAAGGCAAGGGAGGTAACCAGCAAGTAGGTCTTCACATAGGGACTGAGCTGCTCCCACCCCACACAGGCCTGTGGCAAGGCAAGGCAAGGCAAGGCAAGGCAAGGCAAGGGAGGTAACCTCCAAGTTACAACAAAGGACTCGAAGCTTCACGGGCGCGTTGCTGAGCCTACCTAACCTAGTTGGCAAATAATAGGCCGGTGTCAACACCTGTCAAACATTTGACTGCCTTTACACCTGCTTTCATCGTGTTGACACATGTTGACACCGCCTTATTCCTTGCAAGATCTTGAAAGGTTCCTAGCATGAGTAAAGCACCACAGGTCTACATGCCGATGACACGAGAACGGGTACAAAGAGTCTATATGTACAGAACAAAAGCACACACACTTTCAAATGAAATAGTCTTATTCTGACGTGACATAGTAATAATGTGTTCACAGAGGGACAGATGAAGATGTTTTGATGTGAACGCTGCAGAGGACTACTAAGCAGACACAATGTTGATGAGTTTGGATACTTTGCAAAGGGAAGACCTGATGATGTTATAATGTTCTAGATATCAACTGTGATTCTAAATTAAGGCTTTTAGCTGCTTAACACTTGTAAAAGTAGTCATCAGAATTTCTAACTAAATCACATGAAATATACAGATTTGATTTGCTGTCAGGCAGCCTATTTTTTGTCGCATGATGGCGACAAGTGGTGATTGAGAATTTTGTGTGTGTGTAGATAAGATTGAATTGGCTTGCATTGCCGTGTGGATATTTTGCTGTCTCCCTAGTTGACTTGAGTGATAGAGTTTTGCCCCTAGTCGTTACTGTTATGTAATGAGGGCTCTTAAGAGAAATATCTCTCAGTGCTTTTCTTGCTATTAGCGCGGAAGGCGCTTGATCCTTTTGATGATGAGTGCGACAGCGTGTTTGACCTGATTCTCCGCCGCTGTGGCGGCTAAGCCTTCTTTGATGCAAGGATGTGACGTCACCCCTTGTCCAGACTTCCAGCCGCGTGTCTGCGGCGAGTCCTTTGATGTCTGATGGCATCTGTCTTTCTGAACGTTGGCAAGGTCAAGGCCGAGTTCAGAATTGGGTTAGTTGAATTTGAGTTAACTGTTTTTAGGACAGGGTGTCCCCAGGTGGTAGACCCTCCGTCTTGAGGGGGTTGTTTAAGCATGCGTAGTCGCACTTTGTATCCCAGGAGGCAATGGGATTGACTACGTCATAGAAGTTCAGCGCATTGGCAATGCGTTAGTTTTAACTTCACTTGTAATTTGGCCATCAGTGAAGCAAGTCACTTTGCCAGCCCTCCGGTACCCCACGCCAGGGATAGCCGGAGGGGCGGGCAAAGTTAAGTTGGGGCCACATAGCTCAACTGTGTGCGGCTCCTCGTGAGCCGTGGGGCGAGTTCTATCTGCTGCCCTCTCAGATCGCCTTCGCCCAAGGGTTCTGAGGAGGCGGGTTGAGGCTCTGCCTCGCCCGGGGGTATCTCTCCTTGGGGTCACCCAGCAGCAGATATCTGCAGCACCCTCGGATTGTCCACGCCAAGGAATCCAAGGTGAAAGGCTTAGAGGGGCTCTACCCAGCCTGTTTCTGACTCTCTACAGAGTTGTGCTGCGGAGGGGACTTGTATCGCGACTACAAAGGCGATAAGTCCCATTCTACTTCAATCTCCCCCACTGGAGAGAGGCTTTCCTACTTCAATGGTCTACTGAGATCAACCTGGCTTCTCTCCCCCACTGGAGAGAGGCTCTCTTCTTCCATGGTCTACTGAGATCAACCAACGCTTCTCTTCTCATCGAGGAGGAGCATTCTACTTCCACGGTCTACTTGAGGCCAGGCTTCTCCTCCCAGAGGAAAGCCATTCTACTTCAACGGTCTATCTGAGACCAGCCTTCTCAGTGAGGAGGGGCACCATTCCGTACCTGTCAGCGCCTTGCCAGCGCCTGTGGACAGGCGAGAAAGAAGACAGCCCGAAGGTACCTGTCTTCGCCTTTCCTGGCGCGTGACGCCAGGCCCACCGTCTACCTGCAGCAGGACAACGCTGTAGTCTTCCCGTCCAGACTACCCGCCTGTGTTGACCAGCTGAGTGTCAGGAGATGCTACCCCTTCTGCGAGGCTTGGAAGAGCCACGTCTTTCCCGCTACTTCCGAGTGGCGAGTTGCTGTGTTTAAGATCCGTGAAAGGCAACGGATGCTTCGCTATCGTCTGGGAGTCCGAGGGTGTAGTTCTCGGCCCGTTGGGGTCCACCTTCTCTCTTCCAGGGGTGTGTGGGAGTGTCTTACGCCATAGCGGGTGTGAGCGCTTGTGTGTGGGCAGGGTGCTGGTCGCTAAGTGTTTTCCTGGGGAGTTTGCGGGCAGTCGCGTACTGAAGAGGAGAAATCCTACACGTTCTCTCTCCTCAGGGGTGCGAGGTTGCCGGTGCTCCTGTTTGTGCTTGAGTGTTCCCACTTTGTCCAGTGAGAGTGGACACTTTTGTGCGTGTCTAGTGAGAGCAGACACCTTTGTTCTGGACAGTTCCGTGAGAGGGGACTTTTCCCAGCAATCTGGTAAGACAAACTTATTCATTCTCATTCGCGTTTCGGTATTGATTGACATCGTTTTCTATATGTCGGAAATGAGTAATTCTTCTGTCTTGAGAAGTCATTTCGTGTTTGGGTTCTGAAGGTATAATTGCTCTGTGTCTAACATTAAAGGCGCGGTATGTCTGGGATGTGGATGGAGACGTGATGATTGTTCAGTCTTTGTCATTTAGACGAACGCGTGAGGTGGTATGTGTCTTTTATAGCCATGAAAACGGCAATCCCTTTTAGAGGGCGAGTTTTGACATCCTTGTATCCGAAAGAGTGCGTTTTTGATGTGTAGCGTTTTGGCATTTTTGCTGTACTCGAGAGAGTGGAATTTTAGGATGTGTGATAGTTTAAATTCTATCTTTGTGCTCCAGCCCGAAAGGCAGGGCTTGGATGAAAGAGAGGTGGCGTTCTCTCTGATCCTTTGATCTTTTGTACTTCGACCCGAAAGGGCGGAGCTTTGATGTGTCGGTCTTTCGTGAGCATGTGGTGGAAGCTATTTCTGACCGGAGCAGTTGGTTTTTCCCCCTTGTCGAAGCCACACTAGTTTTGGTGAGATTTCTGCATTGAACCTGTAGAGGTTAGATTGTCTTTTTGTGTTATTCTTTTCACGTGCTTGCGGGAACCTGCGCTTGCTTGAAGCCAGTTGTATTCCCCTTTTGAAGCTCACGTTATAAGTGTTAAGTGTCGGGTTATGTGACTGTGCATATACGTTAGAGCTCATTGTCATTTATGGGATTTTGGGGGCTTTTTCAGGGTTGGGATTTTTCTTGTTGCATTGCTAGCATTTCATTTGTTGTTTGCCATTTGCTCGTTGTTTGCAATTTGGTAGTTGCTTATGTTTTGTTGTATTAATAAATTCTATTTGTTGAATTTATTCCTTCAGCTTTAGTTGTCTACTTTTAGTGTCTGTTCATTCGTGCTAGACTACCAGCAGTGTAGTAAGAGATAAGTTTTAGAGAAAAATCTCCACCATCCATTGTCTTAGGTTGAGTGAAAGAAAGAAAAATTTGGTTCCCATAGACGACAGTTGGATGGCACGCGACAATTTCTCTCTCCTCTCTCTCTCTCTCTCTCTCTCTCTCTCTCTCTCTCTCTCTCTCTCTCTCTCTCTCTCTCTCTCTCTCTCTCTTTCTCTCACTACACACACACACACACTACACACTACACACACACACACACACACACACACACACAGAGGATTCAAATCCAACACTGATGACAGACCAGATCTTTGACATGGGCCACCATGATGTTGAGGGTGTCACGCTTGTACTGCAGGGAAAGCTTGATTTCACCCTTGATGCCTGCATCTCGCCTTGTGGTGACTGCAATGACTGGCTCTGCAACACAAGAGACTTGGTCAGGCACTCCGACGCCAACAGGTAGGTCTTGGGTTCAATTCTTGCCTCAGGTTCTGAACTTTTTTTCCCTGTTAATTAATCCCCTGCAGCATTTTAGGTTAGCGTTGGGAGCTGGCTACAGCTAATAGGGATGCCTTGTTGTCACGACTCAATGTAAAATATTTCATGCGTTGTGTCTTTAAGAAATTTGTTGTGACTAAGTGGATTACAACTATAGTTGCTTTAAAGTATTTAGTTTTTTTTTTTACAGTTCACCATAATGCTTTTTCTTGCTTTGCACATTGCCTGTTTGGTATTTTCATTTTTGATTGTTAATTAACTAAATAGTCTGGGAGCCCTTGTGCACGTGCTGCCCGGTGTTCTGGCAAACTCCAAGCTTTTAGTATCTTTTGCATGCTTTTGTTTGTATATCACGGATACAATTAATGAATTACGTTTTTCTCATTGGTTTGACATGTTATAAATGATTTTATTCATTTTCTCGTGCCTTGTTGGTAGTCACCAATAACATCCTGGGTGCCCCATTGGCACAGCCACTCGCCGCTCTGGGTCGTAGGGTTAGTATCCACATTTTTTCCCCCCTTATCATTCGTTTTACCTTGCACGCATCATATTTGTTGTATTGCAAACGAGGGTGAAATGACTGTTCCTTTTTTGGTTTATTTCAGATCCTTGCATGGAATTTAGTGTGTGTGTGCAGATTGGTTGTTTTGTTTGCCCAGTCGTGGGTGCTTTTTTACTAGACTGAGAATTTTTTTATAGTTTTGTATTTGTAATTGTTTCAATTGACTCTTTTTTGTATTAAACCGTTTTGTTATTCATTTATACACTCTTGCGTGTTCCGTTACGTTGATGTCTTTCCTTAAGTTAGCCCAGGGGTCGGAAGTTCCTTCAACGGTATATGTATAAGGTCGAGAGTTGCCTACCACCACCACCCAGCAACTCTTGACCCTTGTACAAGAGCTGTGTGCTGTCTGGGTTGCTATCATGGCAAAACCAAGTTCTTCAAAAAGGGGTAATGAGATGAAAATGTATTGTCCTCATTGAATGACTCTAACTTGCTCTAACCCCACTGTGGTAATTAATCTCATTACCCCTTTAGATCAAGCACAGACTTTAAAAACAATCACTGCATTTTCACTGCAAACAAACAGTTTATATACAAACATACTTGTACTTCCTGTCAAACTTTAAAAAAAGTTTATGGCCAAAATTAACTGTCTAAACTCATGACTTCCTCTAAAGTAAGCAACAATGTTTTATTTTCAAAATTATAAACAACAAACAGTCATCTTGGACAGTGGATTTCTCTCCTTCACTTTTCTGTGTTCCAACAAAAAAGGTTTCTATTGTTTTTTTCTACAGCATACATGGCATCTTCACAGCCACACTCATCCAATACACAACATGGTGCTGAAGAAACACACAGGGCTATCACACAGTCCAGTATAACACATTTCCTCAAAACCTTTCCAAAACCACAACAAGAAGGGCAAAGCCCATACGACTCACATGCTTGACCTTGACCTTTATATGACCTTGACCTTCAGGTGACCTTCAAGGTCAAGGTCAAACAACTAAACCTACCAATGACATCATACACTAAGAAATGCTTTACACATTTTTCCTACCAAAATACATGTGACCTTGACCCAAGGTCAAGGTCATCCAAGGTCATGCAACACAAAGCTGTTAATTCAAGACATAGGAAGCACAATGGTGCTTATTGGCGCTTTCTACCATGAGATATAGTCACTTTTAGTTGTTCACTACCCTATTTTGGTCACATTTCATAAGGGTCAAAGTGACCTTGACCTTGATGATATGTGACCAAATGTGTCTCATGATAAAAGTATAACATGTGCCCCACATAATTATTAAGTTTGAAACAGTTATCTTCCATAGTTCAGGGTCAAGGTCACTTCAAAATATGTATACAATCCAACTTTGAAGAGCTCCTGTGACCTTGACCTTGAAGCAAGGTCAACCAAACTGGTATCAAAAGATAGGGCTTGCTTTGACCTATATACCACTTGTAGCTAAGGTCGCCATTCTCAATAACGTGGGAGAAAATTGGAAAAATGTGAAAAATGACTGTTTTTGAGACCACATTTATGGCTCCTGTGACCTTGACCTTGAAGCAAGGTCAAGTCACTATGTATGTTTTTTGAGGCCTTGTCATCATACACCATCATGCCACATTTGGTGTTGATAGACTTAATAGTCTCCGAGAAAAATCCAACGTTTAAGTTTTTTACGGACGGACGGACGGACGGACGCCCGCCCGGACGG
Organism: Theodoxus fluviatilis; assembly: GCA_034096865.1. Taxonomy (NCBI): domain Eukaryota; kingdom Metazoa; phylum Mollusca; class Gastropoda; order Cycloneritida; family Neritidae; genus Theodoxus; species Theodoxus fluviatilis. The sequence goes on from JAWQFJ010010876.1 coordinate 24,762, forward strand.
ACGGACGGACGACACGGCTCAGTACATAGACTCACTTTTGCTTCGCATGTGAGTCAAAAATGGCCTTAACCCAATCTCTTCCCAACAGTCAGATGAAAAAGGTTAATATTGGAAGGAAAAGAGAATGACATGCAAACACAAGTCAATCACACATGAAAGAAGCTAATTCTGGCACAATCAAAAGCAATACCAGACAAAACATTCACCCCACCATGAGTCAGCTACACCACAAAATTAGTCAAATAAAAGCAATAAATCATGAAATAAAAGAAAATTGGTACAGCATGACTAGTACAACCGCAAAAATCAGAAAAGACCCGACAGTATAAATAAAATAAATGCAAGTAAAACTTGGCAACTGTTTTCAAGGGATCCTTGAACACTTCAAAAGGGTTGGAAAATCAAACAAGATGGTGAGGAGAGGGTGTGAATTTGTGGATGGAGGTGGTGACACATGGAGGGATGGTGGATGGAGGTGGGGACACATGGAGGGATGGTGGATGGAGGTGGGGACACATGGAGGGATGGTGGATGGAGGTGGGGACACATGGAGGGATGGTGGATGGAGGTGGGGACACATGGAGGAATGGTGGATGGAGGTGGGGACACATGGAGGGATGGTGGATGGAGGTGGGGACACATGGAGGGATGGTGGATGGAGGTGGGGACACATGGAGGGATGGTGGATGGAGGTGGGGACACATGGAGGGATGGTGGATGGAGGTGGGGACACATGGAGGGATGGTGGATGGAGGTGGGGACACATGGAGGGATGGTGGATGGAGGTGGGGACACATGGAGGGATGGTGGATGGAGGTGGGGACACATGGAGGGATGGTGGATGGAGGTGGGGACACATGGAGGGATGGTGGATGGAGGTGGGGACACATGGAGGGATGGTGGATGGAGGTGGGGACACATGGAGGGATGGTGGATGGAGGTGGGGACACATGGAGGGATGGTGGATGGAGGTGGGGACACATGGAGGGATGGTGGAGGGAAGTGGGGACACATGGAGGGATGGTGGATGGAGGTGGGGACACATGGAGGGATGGTGGATGGAGGTGGGGACACATGGAGGGATGGTGTAGGGAAGTGGGGACACATGGAGGGATGGTGGATGGAGGTGGGGACACATGGAGGGATGGTGGAGGGAAGTGGGGACACATGGAGGGATGGTGGATGGAGGTGGGGACACATGGAGGGATGGTGGATGGAGGTGGGGACACATGGAGGGATGGTGGATGGAGGTGGGGACACATGGAGGGATGGTGGATGGAGGTGGGGACACATGGAGGGATGGTGGATGGAGGTGGGGACACATGGAGGGATGGTGGATGGAGGTGGGGACACATGGAGGGATGGTGGAGGGAAGTGGGGACACATGGAGGGATGGTGGATGGAGGTGGGGACACATGGAGGGATGGTGGAGGGAAGTGGGGATACATGGAGGGATGGTGGATGGAGGTGGGGACACATGGAGGGATGGTGGATGGAGGTGGGGACACATGGAGGGATGGTGGATGGAGGTGGGGACACATGGAGGGATGGTGGAGGGAAGTGGGGACACATGGAGGGATGGTGGATGGAGGTGGGGACACATGGAGGGATGGTGGATGGAGGTGGGGACACATGGAGGGATGGTGGATGGAGGTGGGGACACATGGAGGGATGGTGGATGGAGGTGGGGACACATGGAGGGATGGTGGATGGAGGTGGGGACACATGGAGGGATGGTGGATGGAGGTGGGGACACATGGAGGGATGGTGGAGGGAAGTGGGGACACATGGAGGGATGGTGGATGGAGGTGGGGACACATGGAGGGATGGTGGATGGAGGTGGGGACACATGGAGGAATGGTGGATGGAGGTGGGGACACATGGAGGGATGGTGGATGGAGGTGGGGACACATGGAGGGATGGTGGATGGAGGTGGGGACACATGGAGGGATGGTGGATGGAGGTGGGGACACATGGAGGGATGGTGTAGGGAAGTGGGGACACATGGAGGGATGGTGGATGGAGGTGGGGACACATGGAGGGATGGTGGATGGAGGTGGGGACACATGGAGGAATGGTGGATGGAGGTGGGGACACATGGAGGGATGGTGGATGGAGGTGGGGACACATGGAGGGATGGTGGATGGAGGTGGGGACACATGGAGGGATGGTGGATGGAGGTGGGGACACATGGAGGGATGGTGGATGGAGGTGGGGACACATGGAGGGATGGTGGATGGAGGTGGGGACACATGGAGGGATGGTGGATGGAGGTGGGGACACATGGAGGGGTGGTGTAGGGAAGTGGGGACACATGGAGGGATGGTGGATGGAGGTGGGGACACATGGAGGGATGGTGGATGGAGGTGGGGACACATGGAGGGATGGTGGAGGGAAGTGGGGACACATGGAGGGATGGTGGATGGAGGTGGGGACACATGGAGGGATGGTGGATGGAGGTGGGGACACATGGAGGGATGGTGGATGGAGGTGGGGACACATGGAGGGATGGTGGATGGAGGTGGGGACACATGGAGGGATGGTGGATGGAGGTGGGGACACATGGAGGGATGGTGGATGGAGGTGGGGACACATGGAGGGATGGTGGATGGAGGTGGGGACACATGGAGGGGTGGTGTAGGGAAGTGGGGACACATGGAGGGATGGTGGATGGAGGTGGGGACACATGGAGGGATGGTGGAGGGAAGTGGGTTTGTTTGCATTGCCAAGGTAAAATAC
>JAWQFJ010010876.1:32500-35000 GCA_034096865.1 Theodoxus fluviatilis
CTCAGCAAATGGATTTTCGGCTCTTCACACTGCAGCACAAGATTCTGGTCGTCAAACACTTGCAGTGCACTGTTCAGAAACATGCAGTACAGTTTTGATGTTTGGGAACTGAAGACAGTGTACAGACGTTCAAGGCGATCAGCCTGAGAATTGGTCTTCTGCTTTCGTTCTTGTCTTTCCTTTTGAAAGAATTCTTTCAGCGCACCCCAGTTCTCCAACAGCCGAGGAAGACATGTTCTGACACTGAGCCAGCGCGTTGGCACATGCTTTAAGATCCGAGTAGCCTTGACATCATGGTGGAGCTGGATGTTTTTCAATTCCTCAAGTCTTTTGCTGCTCTTGTCAAGATAGTAGTACACATCCACCAGGACTTCATCGATTTTCAGAGACAGCTCAGATGATGCTGAAACAAACACACACAAATACCACATTAGTACACTCAACTCATTATCCTACTGAATACTGGTTTGCACTGTGGAATTTAGTGTACATCTTTAGTAACATGTGAAATAATGCATTCTGTTATTTATACTTGATAAAATATTAAACGCTCATATGCAGGAAACGCTCAATAATTAATTCTATTTTTTCACGTATGCAAGTAATGTCATAAACGTTCCTGTGAGGGGTTAAAAGGATGATTTGCTACAATATTCAAACACAGAAATAAATTGCTAGTACCACATCACAGTACATGTAGTTAGATTTCTTGGCAGTCATTCATGCCATGACGAGTTGTGTCCCTTGATAGATTTCAAATTTCAAACGTAGTTTTCTGTTAGATGCCGATGTAAGCAGTCATTGAAACAAGTGGATTTTACTTCAGACTATAACAAATTCAAAAGGAGAAATGAACTTAGTGAAAGAGATTAGAGTTATACAATGCGTGGACTAGCCACTGATCATATTGTTCCTGTTCTAAAATTAGTATCCATGTTCGCAAACGCAGATACTATTTTTACAATTTTAGATTTTTGTATATTTTCAAACCTGTTTTTCTGGCAATCCACTACGATTTAAACTGCACAAATTGGTAGATCACTACATTTTTAGACTGTGTAGCTGTGGATTAACCCATTTTAGCATGCAGGGTGGTTCTCTAGTGCCTTTAATAACAGATGAATAAATAAAAAATACCTTTTTGTGCAGCAATATGTATCAAATGACACACACATCCAGCCAGATACACATTGCCATGCTTCTTTGTCATGAATGCGTAGACCCCAGCCTTCTTTCCCACCATGACATTGCAGTTATCACAGCCAAGGGCTAGGCAGTTCTTCCAAGGTATCTTCACAACTTCTCTCCCTTCGCTGTCATGGTCAGTCATAACATCATCAATAAGCTTGAAAATGTTTTCACCTGAAACAATACATGGCACACTTGTAATCCACAGACAAGGCAAACACAAAAAGGACTGGAAAAAAAATATGACAACACACACCTTTGGTTGATAATAATAATGGCTATTTTTATAGTCATAGTGCCTATTTGACATTTGAGTTCTAGCGCTTTACATTCTCAATTATGTGTGCAGTAAAGACTACACAGTCACACTGAACAGAACAAAAGTAGAGTGACATGATGTAACATTAGTACAGTCATGTCAATCACTGTTACCTTTAAATGTTAGATAGGATCTTCCAGCCTCTAATTTTGTTGCAAAGATGCATGACAAAGTTTAAAGACAGTAGGCCTATGTTTTGTAATAAAGTGACTCACCTGTGGCTCGATCACTTAGAGCTGGAACGGATAACAGTTCAGAATGAACCTGGCCTGTTTCCTGGTCTACTGTGCGGACCACCAATGGAAACAGTTTCTCCCGAGTGTCCTGGCTACCATCAGTGGAGATCGTGAAAGGATCATTCTTCATTCTCATGATGAGCTCTTCTTGAAAACCATTGCTCAGCTTCTTCACAACAGCAGTAGCTTTGGATCTTCCACAGGCAAACTTCGCAGCAATTTGAGAGTCCGGAAACATTTTTGGGAAGGCCTCTGTGAACTTGTCAGCTGATGTAAATGGGAGATTCAGTTCTGTCAACAGTTCCACCATCATGGTTTCTGCGCGCGTGACCTGCTCCACTGTCGGTCCACTTTCCTTGGGTTTTTGAGTGAAGTAGTTCGTTATGGCCTTTGTTGTTGAAGTTGGGTGAGGCACACATTTATCCACATGGGCTTTGCTTTCGCAATGCCTTTTGCAATCATTTATTCCGCCATGTCGAATCGTAAAGTCACACGAGCAAACACTGCAGTGCGCGAATTCAGCACCTTTTTCGCTGCGAGTGAGAACTCGATACTTCTCCGAGTAATGGGGCCGAAAAGTTTGCGTTGGAGCCTTCTTCTTCTTCTTTGTTTTACTCGTAGAAGAGTCCGCGGTTTCATTGTCCGTGTCGGACTCGGAAGTTTCATGTAGTCTTTTTGCCTGCGACGACATCTTTCACTTTTGGTTTCCAATTCTACAATGAAGAGCGCGCATGCGCGAAAAACGACAACCGGAAAC
>JAWQFJ010010876.1:37500-60698 GCA_034096865.1 Theodoxus fluviatilis
ACGCCTTCCAACCCACTTGTTGCCACACAGCCACATACAACGCCTTCCAACCCACTTGTTGCCACACAGCCACATACAACGCCTTCCAACCCACTTGTTGCCACACAGCCACACACAACGCCTTCCAACCCACTTGTTGCCACACAGCCACATACAACGCCTTCCAACCCACTTGTTGCCACACAGCCACATACAACGCCTTCCAACCCACTTGTTGCCACACAGCCACATACAACGCCTTCCAACCCACTTGTTGCCACACAGCCACATACAACGCCTTCCAACCCACTTGTTGCCACACAGCCACATACAACGCCTTCCAACTCACTTGTTGCCACATACAACGCCTTCCAACCCACTTGTTGCCACACAGCCACATACAACGCCTTCCTACCCACTTGTTGCCACACAGCCACATACAACGCCTTCCTACCCACTTGTTGCCACACAGCCACATACAACGCCTTCCAACCCACTTGTTGCCACACAGCCACATACAACGCCTTCCAACCCACTTGTTGCCACACAGCCACATACAACGCCTTCCTACCCACTTGTTGCCACACAGCCACATACAACGCCTTCCTACCCACTTGTTGCCACACAGCCACATACAACGCCTTCCAACCCACTTGTTGCCACACAGCCACATACAACGCCTTCCAACTCACTTGTTGCCACACAGCCACATACAACGCCTTCCAACCCACTTGTTGCCACACATCCACATAAAACGCCTTCCAACCCACTTGTTGCCACACATCCACATACAACGCCTTCCAACCCACTTGTTGCCACACAGCCACATACAACGCCTTCCAACCCACTTGTTGCCACACAACCACATAAAACGCCTTCCAACCCACTTGTTGCCACACAGCCACACACAATGCCTTTCAACCCACTTGTTGCCACACAGCCACATACAACGCCTTCCAACCCACTTGTTGCCACACAGCCACACACAACGCCTTCCTACCCACTTGTTGCCACACAGCCACACACAACGCCTTCCTACCCACTTGTTGCCACACAGCCACATAAAACGCCTTCCAACCCACTTGTTGCCACACATCCACATAAAACGCCTTCCAACCCACTTGTTGCCACACAGCCACACACAACGCCTTCCAACCCACTTGTTGCCACACATCCACATAAAACGCCTTCCAACCCACTTGTTGCCACACAGCCACACACAACGACTTCCTACCCACTTGTTGCCACACAGTCACATACAATGCCTTCCAACCCACTTGTTGCCACACATCCACATAAAACGCCTTCCAACCCACTTGTTGCCACACAGCCACACAGAACGCCTTCCAACCCACTTGTTGCCACACAGCCACATACAACGCCTTCCAACCCACTTGTTGCCACACAGCCACACACAACGCCTTCCAACCCACTTGTTGCCACACATCCACATAAAACGCCTTCCAACCCACTTGTTGCCACACAGCCACACAGAACGCCTTCCAACCCACTTGTTGCCACACAGCCACAAACAACGCCTTCCAACTCACTTGTTGCCACACAGCCACACACAACGCCTTCCAACCCACTTGTTGCCACACATCCACATACAACGCCTTCCAACCCACTTGTTGCCACACAGCCACATACAACGCCTTCCAACCCACTTGTTGCCACACAGCCACATACAACGCCTTCCAACTCACGTGTTGCCACACACAACGCCTTCCAACCCACTTGTTGCCACACAGCCACACACAACCCCTTCCAACCCACTTGTTGCCACACAGCCACACACAACGCCTTGTTGCCACACAGCCACATACAACGCCTTCCAACTCACTTGTTGCCACACAGCCACACACAACCCCTTCCAACTCACTTGTTGCCACACAGCCACATCCAACGCCTTCCTACCCACTTGTTGCCACACAGGCACATACAACACCTTCCAACTCACGTGTTTCCACACAGCCACATACAACGCCTTCCAACTCACTTGTTGCCACACACAACGCCTTCCAACCCACTTGTTGCCACACAGCCACACACAACGCCTTCCAACCCACTTGTTGCCACACAGCCACATACAACGCCTTCCAACCCACTTGTTGCCACACAGCCACACACAACGCCTTGTTGCCACACAGCCACATACAACGCCTTCCAACTCACTTGTTGCCACACAGCCACACTCAACGCCTTCCAACTCACTTGTTGCCACACAGCCACATACAACGCCCTCCTACCCACTTGTTGCCACACAGCCACATACAACGCCTTCCTACCCACTTGTTGCCACACAGCCACATACAACGCCTTCCAACCCACTTGTTGCCACACAGCCACATACAACGCCTTCCTACCCACTTGTTGCCACACAGCCACATACGCCTTCCAACCCACTTGTTGCCACACAGCCACATACAACGCCTTCTTACCCACTTGTTGCCACACAGCCACATAAAATGCCTTCCAACCCACTTGTTGCCACACAGCCACATACAACGCCTTCCTACCCACGTGTTGCCACACAGCCACATACAACGCCTTCCTACCCACTTGTTGCCACACAGCCACACACAACGCCTTCCAACCCACTTGTTGCCACACAGCCACATACAACGCCTTCCAACCCACTTGTTGCCACACAGCCACATAAAACGCCTTCCAACCCACTTGTTGCCACACAGCCACATACAACGCCTTCCAACCCACTTGTTGCCACACATCCACATAAAACGCCTTCCAACCCACTTGTTGCCACACATCCACATACAACGCCTTCCAACCCACCTGTTGCCACACAGCCACATACAACGCCTTCCAACCCACTTGTTGCCACACAGCCACATACAACGCCTTCCAACCCACATGTTGCCACACAGCCACATACAACGTCTTCCAACCCACTTGTTGCCACACAGCCACATACAACGCCTTCCAACCCACTTGTTGCCACACAGCCACACACAACGCCTTCCAACTCACCTGTTGCCACACAGCCACACACAACGCCTTCCAACCCACCTGTTGCCCATGTTGGGGAATGTCACGAGGGGGAATGTACTGGCCATCTTGTCCCGGAACTCCACACACTCGTTGAATGTGCGGAGGATGAAGCTAGGAATTCGTTGCTCCTCCCTCTCTATCTTCAGGATGTACACCTGCACGCCCAATCCAAACAAGCCAAGCTTTACAATGAGTCTGTGGGTGAGTGGAGACAGACAGGGAGGGAGGGAGGAAAGGAGGAATGGAGGAAAGAATGGCAAGGAATGGAAGGGAAGGAAATTGTTAAAGTTGGAGAAGGAAAAGAGATGTGATAGAACACAAAGGGAAGATGGAAAGAACAGATGGATGAATGATAAAGTCCATGAACAAATTAATGAATAAATGACAAAAGTATGCATAAAATGTTAAGGGATCTGTCAATCATCAGCACTTAGAATTTTGTTTAACTAGTAGAAAAGCAGAGGAAGAAGTCATACTTAGAAGGTAGTATGAAAATATTTCCGGCATTACAAAACATCTATGTTCCCCTTTCATGCACACAAAGCTCCTACCTTTCCGACCATGCATGGGTCTAATAGCAAAGATATGGCCATCAAGAATATCATTACATTAATCAGCTTTGATAAGAACATGCAATGGTAAACATGACTTAACAGCAACTGAAAAAGAGACGTAGAGATCACTTACATAGCGTTTTTCAGGGGAATATCTCTTCTGCATCAACATCAGCTTCACAGACAAAATTTTCCCATCTGTCTGCATGCTGGAAGAAGCAAAACTCAAAGATCAGATGCTCTGGTGCTATACAATAATAATCTCAAGCTGAATTGAATGAATGTGCACTGCTTATGAAATCATCAACCATTCCTGGTTATGTAATTGGAAGTCTGCGTGGCCCAGTTCAAAAGTAAACCTAATGTGTCAAAGGAGAAATGTCTCAATAATTGCAAATCAAAGCATGAATATCTACAAGAAGCACCCAGAAACAAGTTGACAAATGTGTAAACAAACAATACACAGTCAAATCACAGGAAATCACTGCCTATGATCAGTGTGTGAACTCCATAAATTGAGCGCTGTGATTGAGTTAATTAATGTTGAACTTCTTGTACGTTTCTGTTTTTGTATGTATGTATTATGTTTTTGCCACCGACAAAACATATTTCCTTGTAACAATGAGGACAATAAAGTATCTTGTATCTTGTATCCTTACAGGGAAGTCCAATGAATCAGAGAAATAGTAAGGTATTACATGGAAATCTTCCAACAACAAAAAAGTCCCACTGAATGAATACCAGAATTGCAACAAACAGCAACATTAATAACATTCCTGAGTGCCAATCTGAAAGGGATATTCTTTAAGTCAGACAACTTTAAGTCAGACAATTGGCATTTTTCTGACACCACACCACTAGAGTGAAATAAGGATTACTGCTGGCATTGGCCCCTAATGACCAGCAGCCCAAGGTTCCAGCTGATGAAGGGAGCATCAAGTTCTGGCCAAGTGCTGCACTTGGTTTTGGAGAGACACATGCTAGCCAGTACCAGCTCATGAAGAAGTGTTTGTTTGGCCCCAAATCTCGAGAGAATCGCGAGGGCTAGGCGTTGCCTACGTTCCTCACTCATGAGGACGCACTCGCCGTGAAGGTGGGAGGCCGAAGGAGGTCCGGAGCTCCCTCAATTAGTGTGTTCTATGAAATGAAAAACTGATGTGATATCTGAATCGTCAGTTATTTCGTCTATCGGCAACTTCTTCACCGACTCTGGCGCCGGGATGCAGCCATGTTCTTCCGCCTTGCTAGATGATTGGCCGTTTTTCTAGCAGTAGGAGTGTCTCACTCGCCCTCGACTAGCCATTACGGAAAATCGTGAGATTTGTGGCCAAACAGACGCGCCTCAGCTATGCAGAGTTGATGGCTGCACAACACAAACGGCCACTGACAGTGACCCCACAGACCAGCTCACCTATAGGTCTTGGGCACGAAGGAGAGGAGGGAGCCCTCGTTGTGGCCAGAGAACTTCATCTGGGCCAGGTTGTGCAGGAAGAAGTTGAACTGTGTGAAGGTGGAACTCAGACTCTCGTTGATCATCCTGAAATAATGAGAAATGGTCCAAGACTGTAAACAAACAAACAAACAAACAAAACAGTTGCCAACCAGGGGAACACACACACACACACACACATACACACACACACACACACACACACACACACACACACATCAAAAACAAAGTACCTCCAATTCTGGCAAACTCTAAAGTCTACCTTTCTACTGGCCATTACAAGCAGCTTTTTTTCAGACTGCTTTCATCTGCTTCACACTGCTTCTTCCTGCTTCAGACTGCTTTTACCTGCTTCAGACTGCTTCTACCTGATTCAGACTGCTTCTACCTGATTCAGACTGCTTCTACCTGATTCAGACCACTTCTTCCTGCTTCAGACTGCTTCTACCTGCTTCCACCTGCTACAACCCATTTCAGATTGCTTTCAACTGCTTCAGATTGCTTCTACCTGCTTCTGACTGCTTTTACCTTTTTCAGACTGCTTTCATCTGCTTCAGACTGCTTCTACCCATTTCAGATTGCTTTCACCTGCTTCACACCGCTTTCTGCTTCAGACTGCTTCTTCCTGCTTCAGACTGCTTTCTGCTTCAGACTGCTTCTACCCATTTCAGATTGCTTCTTCCTGCTTCAGACTGCTTCTTCTTGCTTCAGACTGCTTCTTCTTGCTTCAGACTGCTTCTTCTTGCTTCAGACTGCTTCTTCCTGCTTCAGACTGCTTCTTCCTGCTTCAGACTGCTTCTTCCTGCTTCAGACTGCTTCTTCCTGCTTCAGACTGCTTCTACCTGCTTCTTTCTGCTTCTTCCTGCTTTAGACTGCTACTTTCTGCTTCAGACTGCTTCCACCTGCTTCAGACTGCTTCTACCTGCTTCAGACTGCTTCTACCTGCTTCTTTCTGCTTCTTCCTGCATTAGACTGCTACTTTCTGCTTCAGACTGCTTCCACCTGCTTCAGACTGCTTCTACCTGCTTCAGACTGCTTCAGACTGATGTCACCTGACTGTGACTGCTTCTAGCATCTTCTAACAGCAATTGTCTGGTCAAGACTCTTCAAACAGCAGATGGGATACGACTCACTTGGTGAAGACAGCCGTTGCCTGCACCTCAGTCAGTCCAGGCAGCAAAGCCTTCTCGATGTACTTGGCTGCATGCTCTGACACGCCTGGGATGCCTGACCTTGCCATCTGCACACACACAACAGCAACACCATTCCACAACAGGTAAAAATCTTCACCGCCAACAACGCTCAAAGGAGAAAATAGGGTAAGTAGAATAAAATATGTTTCCTTGCAGAGCAATATGAAGCTATCAAATACTTCAACACATTTCACAAAGTTACAATCTTGTTATAAAAAAACCCAGATGAAACTCAAAGTAATCATCAAACACTTTTACAGTAAGCCTTTATCTATCTCACATTTTCATGTGTAACACTGAAGATAATTGCAACAATTTACAAAGTCATTTTTATGAGATTCAAAGTCCTTATATATAAATCTCATAAACACTTTTCCAATAATTTATTGCAATACAGAAATGAACAGTAAACTTGTGTGAAAAAAATAATCATACTTTCAGCAAGTTCAATAAAATATTTCATATGGGTAAGATGGAGCATTTACACAGGCTTTACTGGAAACAAACAAGCAGAACATCCACAAATCAGAGGACATTTATCTCTGAGGACAGACAAGGCGCCACTGACCAGCACAAATCAGAGGACATTTATCTCTGAGGACAGACAAGGCACCACTGACCAGCACAAATCAGAGGACATTTATCTCTGAGGACAGACAAGGCGCCACTGACCAGCACAAATCAGAGGACATTTATCTCTGAGGACAGACAAGGCGCCACTGACCAGCACAAATCAGAGGACATTTATCTCTGAGGACAGACAAGGCGCCACTGACCAGCACAAATCAGAGGACATTTATCTCTGAGGACAGACAAGGCGCCACTGACCAGCACAAATCAGAGGACATTTATCTCTGAGGACAGACAAGGCGCCACTGACCAGCACAAATCAGAGGACATTTATCTCTGAGGACAGACAAGGCGCCACTGACCAGCACAAATCAGAGGACATTTATCTCTGAGGACAGACAAGGCGCCACTGACCAGCACAAATCAGAGGACATTTATCTCTGAGGACAGACAAGGCGCCACTGATCAGCACAAATCAGAAGACATTTATCTCTGAGGACAGACAAGGCGCCACTGACCAGCACAAATCAGAGGACATTTATCTCTGAGGACAGACAAGGCGCCACTGACCAGCACAAATCAGAGGACATTTATCTCTGAGGACAGACAAGGCGCCACTGACCAGCACAAATCAGAGGACATTTATCTCTGAGGACAGACAAGGCGCCACTGACCAGCACAAATCAGAGGACATTTATCTCTGAGGACAGACAAGGCGCCACTGACCAGCACAAAGAGACTCTGGAAGAGCGCTGCGTGCTGGCGGAGGATGTTGAAGGCGTGGCAACACAGGTCTATGAAGTGCTGGAACCGCTGCGTCTGCTTGCCCCCGTCGTTGATCACAAAGGCCATGTCTGACGTCAGCACAAACGGCACTCGGTCTCTGTGACAAGTCACACAACGCCGTCAACAGTCTCTTCATTGCAATGCAGGTGTCAAATGAACAAATGACAGAATAAGTCTTATTTCATTTAAATGCTGCTGCTGCGGTGAAGTAAAAGTAAAAACTGAAGGCATATTGTACAAGTGATTAGTGAGAAATGACAAGATGTGAATCATGAGATGTTGCTCACTATGGCAACACGGCATGTCGGCACAGAGCTACAAGTAGCTATTTTGTGGCAGCACCAGGATATGCATTATTGATTTATCAATGAATATGGATCTTCCCTACGTTTTGTCCTGAAAATAATCTTTATTGAAAAAAAAGAAGTTACATCCAAGACTGGACGACTTCCATTTCCTGCCAAAAAACTTGGGTCATGCAAAATGACTATCAGAATGGTAATACTCCCAAAATAACAAATGCACATTCATCACTATTATTACTTTCACATGCACAAACTTTGTCTGTACCCCCACTCTGAATTAAGAAATTTCACTCATATTAACCTTTAGAGCGCCGCCAATTTTCGTCATTGCTTTACCCCAGAGCCACAAATTTTAGTATGTGTGGTCAAATTCAACACCATGTTTACTTAAAAAATCATCATGTATTACCTATTCAAGCTTTGAAGTAGATTTTTGGAGGGTGAGTAGAAAAATGGATGGCCTACATGGCGCAATTAATGAAAATGACATAGAATGTTTTTTTCAGCTGCTAAAAAGTATTGGAACACAGACAACAACAAACAAGAAGGGCAAAGCCCATACGACTCACATGCTTGACCTTGACCTTTATATGACCTTGACCTTTATATGACCTTGACCTTCAGGTGCCCTTCAAGGTCAAGGTCAAACAACTAAACCTACCAATGACATCATACACAAAGAAATGCTTTACACATTTTTCCTACCAAAATACATGTGACCTTGACCCAAGTGTTGTAACCCCCTTGGGTTGTAACACTTGGGTCAAGGTCACATGTATTTTGGTAGGAAAAATGTGTAAAGCATTTCTTTGTGTATGATGTCATTGGTAGGTTTAGTTGTTTGACCTTGACCTTGAAGGGCACCTGAAGGTCAAGGTCATATAAAGGTCAAGGTCATATAAAGGTCAAGGTCAAGCATGTGAGTCGTATGGGCTTTGCCCTTCTTGTTTGTTGTTGTCTGTGTTCCAATACTTTTTAGCAGCTGAAAAAAACATTCTATGTCATTTTCATTAATTGCGCCATGTAGGCCATCCATTTTTCTACTCACCCTCCAAAAATCTACTTCAAAGCTTGAATAGGTAATACATGATGATTTTTTAAGTAAACATGGTGTTGAATTTGACCACACATACTAAAATTTGTGGCTCTGGGGTAAAGCAATGACGAAAATTGGCGGCGCTCTAAAGGTTAATATGAGTGAAATTTCTTAATTCAGAGTGGGGGTACAGACAAAGTTTGTGCATGTGAAAGTAATAATAGTGATGTATGTGCATTTGTTATTTTGGGAGTATTACCATTCTGATAGTCATTTTGCATGACCCAAGTTTTTTGGCAGGAAATGGAAGTCGTCCAGTCTTGGATGTAACTTCTTTTTTTTCAATAAAGATTATTTTCAGGACAAAACGTAGGGAAGATCCATATTCATTGATAAATCAATAATGCATATCCTGGTGCTGCCACAAAATAGCTACTTGTAGCTCTGTGCCGACATGCCGTGTTGCCATAGTGAGCAACATCTCATGATTCACATCTTGTCATTTCTCACTAATCACTTGTACAATATGCCTTCAGTTTTTACTTTTACTTCACCGCAGCAGCAGCATTTAAATGAAATAAGACTTATTCTGTCATTTGTTCATTTGACACCTGCATTGCAATGAAGAGACTGTTGACGGCGTTGTGTGACTTGTCACAGAGACCGAGTGCCGTTTGTGCTGACGTCAGACATGGCCTTTGTGATCAACGACGGGGGCAAGCAGACGCAGCGGTTCCAGCACTTCATAGACCTGTGTTGCCACGCCTTCAACATCCTCCGCCAGCACGCAGCGCTCTTCCAGAGTCTCTTTGTGCTGGTCAGTGGCGCCTTGTCTGTCCTCAGAGATAAATGTCCTCTGATTTGTGCTGGTCAGTGGCGCCTTGTCTGTCCTCAGAGATAAATGTCCTCTGATTTGTGCTGGTCAGTGGCGCCTTGTCTGTCCTCAGAGATAAATGTCCTCTGATTTGTGCTGGTCAGTGGCGCCTTGTCTGTCCTCAGAGATAAATGTCCTCTGATTTGTGCTGGTCAGTGGCGCCTTGTCTGTCCTCAGAGATAAATGTCTTCTGATTTGTGCTGATCAGTGGCGCCTTGTCTGTCCTCAGAGATAAATGTCCTCTGATTTGTGCTGGTCAGTGGCGCCTTGTCTGTCCTCAGAGATAAATGTCCTCTGATTTGTGCTGGTCAGTGGCGCCTTGTCTGTCCTCAGAGATAAATGTCCTCTGATTTGTGCTGGTCAGTGGCGCCTTGTCTGTCCTCAGAGATAAATGTCCTCTGATTTGTGCTGGTCAGTGGCGCCTTGTCTGTCCTCAGAGATAAATGTCCTCTGATTTGTGCTGGTCAGTGGCGCCTTGTCTGTCCTCAGAGATAAATGTCCTCTGATTTGTGCTGGTCAGTGGCGCCTTGTCTGTCCTCAGAGATAAATGTCCTCTGATTTGTGCTGGTCAGTGGCGCCTTGTCTGTCCTCAGAGATAAATGTCCTCTGATTTGTGCTGGTCAGTGGTGCCTTGTCTGTCCTCAGAGATAAATGTCCTCTGATTTGTGCTGGTCAGTGGCGCCTTGTCTGTCCTCAGAGATAAATGTCCTCTGATTTGTGGATGTTCTGCTTGTTTGTTTCCAGTAAAGCCTGTGTAAATGCTCCATCTTACCCATATGAAATATTTTATTGAACTTGCTGAAAGTATGATTATTTTTTTCACACAAGTTTACTGTTCATTTCTGTATTGCAATAAATTATTGGAAAAGTGTTTATGAGATTTATATATAAGGACTTTGAATCTCATAAAAATGACTTTGTAAATTGTTGCAATTATCTTCAGTGTTACACATGAAAATGTGAGATAGATAAAGGCTTACTGTAAAAGTGTTTGATGATTACTTTGAGTTTCATCTGGGTTTTTTTATAACAAGATTGTAACTTTGTGAAATGTGTTGAAGTATTTGATAGCTTCATATTGCTCTGCAAGGAAACATATTTTATTCTACTTACCCTATTTTCTCCTTTGAGCGTTGTTGGCGGTGAAGATTTTTACCTGTTGTGGAATGGTGTTGCTGTTGTGTGTGTGCAGATGGCAAGGTCAGGCATCCCAGGCGTGTCAGAGCATGCAGCCAAGTACATCGAGAAGGCTTTGCTGCCTGGACTGACTGAGGTGCAGGCAACGGCTGTCTTCACCAAGTGAGTCGTATCCCATCTGCTGTTTGAAGAGTCTTGACCAGACAATTGCTGTTAGAAGATGCTAGAAGCAGTCACAGTCAGGTGACATCAGTCTGAAGCAGTCTGAAGCAGGTAGAAGCAGTCTGAAGCAGGTGGAAGCAGTCTGAAGCAGAAAGTAGCAGTCTAATGCAGGAAGAAGCAGAAAGAAGCAGGTAGAAGCAGTCTGAAGCAGGTAGAAGCAGTCTGAAGCAGGTGGAAGCAGTCTGAAGCAGAAAGTAGCAGTCTAAAGCAGGAAGAAGCAGAAAGAAGCAGGTAGAAGCAGTCTGAAGCAGGAAGAAGCAGTCTGAAGCAGGAAGAAGCAGTCTGAAGCAGGAAGAAGCAGTCTGAAGCAGGAAGAAGCAGTCTGAAGCAAGAAGAAGCAGTCTGAAGCAAGAAGAAGCAGTCTGAAGCAAGAAGAAGCAGTCTGAAGCAGGAAGAAGCAATCTGAAATGGGTAGAAGCAGTCTGAAGCAGAAAGCAGTCTGAAGCAGGAAGAAGCAGTCTGAAGCAGAAAGCGGTGTGAAGCAGGTGAAAGCAATCTGAAATGGGTAGAAGCAGTCTGAAGCAGATGAAAGCAGTCTGAAAAAGGTAAAAGCAGTCAGAAGCAGGTAGAAGCAATCTGAAGCAGTTGAAAGCAATCTGAAATGGGTTGTAGCAGGTGGAAGCAGGTAGAAGCAGTCTGAAGCAGGAAGAAGTGGTCTGAATCAGGTAGAAGCAGTCTGAATCAGGTAGAAGCAGTCTGAATCAGGTAGAAGCAGTCTGAAGCAGGTAAAAGCAGTCTGAAGCAGGAAGAAGCAGTGTGAAGCAGATGAAAGCAGTCTGAAAAAAAGCTGCTTGTAATGGCCAGTAGAAAGGTAGACTTTAGAGTTTGCCAGAATTGGAGGTACTTTGTTTTTGATGTGTGTGTGTGTGTGTGTGTGTGTGTGTGTGTGTGTATGTGTGTGTGTGTGTGTGTGTTCCCCTGGTTGGCAACTGTTTTGTTTGTTTGTTTGTTTGTTTACAGTCTTGGACCATTTCTCATTATTTCAGGATGATCAACGAGAGTCTGAGTTCCACCTTCACACAGTTCAACTTCTTCCTGCACAACCTGGCCCAGATGAAGTTCTCTGGCCACAACGAGGGCTCCCTCCTCTCCTTCGTGCCCAAGACCTATAGGTGAGCTGGTCTGTGGGGTCACTGTCAGTGGCCGTTTGTGTTGTGCAGCCATCAACTCTGCATAGCTGAGGCGCGTCTGTTTGGCCACAAATCTCACGATTTTCCGTAATGGCTAGTCGAGGGCGAGTGAGACACTCCTACTGCTAGAAAAACGGCCAATCATCTAGCAAGGCGGAAGAACATGGCTGCATCCCGGCGCCAGAGTCGGTGAAGAAGTTGCCGATAGACGAAATAACTGACGATTCAGATATCACATCAGTTTTTCATTTCATAGAACACACTAATTGAGGGAGCTCCGGACCTCCTTCGGCCTCCCACCTTCACGGCGAGTGCGTCCTCATGAGTGAGGAACGTAGGCAACGCCTAGCCCTCGCGATTCTCTCGAGATTTGGGGCCAAACAAACACTTCTTCATGAGCTGGTACTGGCTAGCATGTGTCTCTCCAAAACCAAGTGCAGCACTTGGCCAGAACTTGATGCTCCCTTCATCAGCTGGAACCTTGGGCTGCTGGTCATTAGGGGCCAATGCCAGCAGTAATCCTTATTTCACTCTAGTGGTGTGGTGTCAGAAAAATGCCAATTGTCTGACTTAAAGTTGTCTGACTTAAAGAATATCCCTTTCAGATTGGCACTCAGGAATGTTATTAATGTTGCTGTTTGTTGCAATTCTGGTATTCATTCAGTGGGACTTTTTTGTTGTTGGAAGATTTCCATGTAATACCTTACTATTTCTCTGATTCATTGGACTTCCCTGTAAGGATACAAGATACAAGATACTTTATTGTCCTCATTGTTACAAGGAAATATGTTTTGTCGGTGGCAAAAACATAATACATACATACAAAAACAGAAACGTACAAGAAGTTCAACATTAATTAACTCAATCACAGCGCTCAATTTATGGAGTTCACACACTGATCATAGGCAGTGATTTCCTGTGATTTGACTGTGTATTGTTTGTTTACACATTTGTCAACTTGTTTCTGGGTGCTTCTTGTAGATATTCATGCTTTGATTTGCAATTATTGAGACATTTCTCCTTTGACACATTAGGTTTACTTTTGAACTGGGCCACGCAGACTTCCAATTACATAACCAGGAATGGTTGATGATTTCATAAGCAGTGCACATTCATTCAATTCAGCTTGAGATTATTATTGTATAGCACCAGAGCATCTGATCTTTGAGTTTTGCTTCTTCCAGCATGCAGACAGATGGGAAAATTTTGTCTGTGAAGCTGATGTTGATGCAGAAGAGATATTCCCCTGAAAAACGCTATGTAAGTGATCTCTACGTCTCTTTTTCAGTTGCTGTTAAGTCATGTTTACCATTGCATGTTCTTATCAAAGCTGATTAATGTAATGATATTCTTGATGGCCATATCTTTGCTATTAGACCCATGCATGGTCGGAAAGGTAGGAGCTTTGTGTGCATGAAAGGGGAACATAGATGTTTTGTAATGCCGGAAATATTTTCATACTACCTTCTAAGTATGACTTCTTCCTCTGCTTTTCTACTAGTTAAACAAAATTCTAAGTGCTGATGATTGACAGATCCCTTAACATTTTATGCATACTTTTGTCATTTATTCATTAATTTGTTCATGGACTTTATCATTCATCCATCTGTTCTTTCCATCTTCCCTTTGTGTTCTATCACATCTCTTTTCCTTCTCCAACTTTAACAATTTCCTTCCCTTCCATTCCTTGCCATTCTTTCCTCCATTCCTCCTTTCCTCCCTCCCTCCCTGTCTGTCTCCACTCACCCACAGACTCATTGTAAAGCTTGGCTTGTTTGGATTGGGCGTGCAGGTGTACATCCTGAAGATAGAGAGGGAGGAGCAACGAATTCCTAGCTTCATCCTCCGCACATTCAACGAGTGTGTGGAGTTCCGGGACAAGATGGCCAGTACATTCCCCCTCGTGACATTCCCCAACATGGGCAACAGGTGGGTTGGAAGGCGTTGTGTGTGGCTGTGTGGCAACAGGTGAGTTGGAAGGCGTTGTGTGTGGCTGTGTGGCAACAAGTGGGTTGGAAGGCGTTGTATGTGGCTGTGTGGCAACAAGTGGGTTGGAAGACGTTGTATGTGGCTGTGTGGCAACATGTGGGTTGGAAGGCGTTGTATGTGGCTGTGTGGCAACAAGTGGGTTGGAAGGCGTTGTATGTGGCTGTGTGGCAACAGGTGGGTTGGAAGGCGTTGTATGTGGATGTGTGGCAACAAGTGGGTTGGAAGGCGTTTTATGTGGATGTGTGGCAACAAGTGGGTTGGAAGGCGTTGTATGTGGCTGTGTGGCAACAAGTGGGTTGGAAGGCGTTTTATGTGGCTGTGTGGCAACAAGTGGGTTGGAAGGCGTTGTATGTGGCTGTGTGGCAACAAGTGGGTTGGAAGGCGTTGTGTGTGGCTGTGTGGCAACAAGTGGGTAGGAAGGCGTTGTATGTGGCTGTGTGGCAACACGTGGGTAGGAAGGCGTTGTATGTGGCTGTGTGGCAACAAGTGGGTTGGAAGGCATTTTATGTGGCTGTGTGGCAACAAGTGGGTAAGAAGGCGTTGTATGTGGCTGTGTGGCAACAAGTGGGTTGGAAGGCGTATGTGGCTGTGTGGCAACAAGTGGGTAGGAAGGCGTTGTATGTGGCTGTGTGGCAACAAGTGGGTTGGAAGGCGTTGTATGTGGCTGTGTGGCAACAAGTGGGTAGGAAGGCGTTGTATGTGGCTGTGTGGCAACAAGTGGGTAGGAGGGCGTTGTATGTGGCTGTGTGGCAACAAGTGAGTTGGAAGGCGTTGAGTGTGGCTGTGTGGCAACAAGTGAGTTGGAAGGCGTTGTATGTGGCTGTGTGGCAACAAGGCGTTGTGTGTGGCTGTGTGGCAACAAGTGGGTTGGAAGGCGTTGTATGTGGCTGTGTGGCAACAAGTGGGTTGGAAGGCGTTGTGTGTGGCTGTGTGGCAACAAGTGGGTTGGAAGGCGTTGTGTGTGGCAACAAGTGAGTTGGAAGGCGTTGTATGTGGCTGTGTGGAAACACGTGAGTTGGAAGGTGTTGTATGTGCCTGTGTGGCAACAAGTGGGTAGGAAGGCGTTGGATGTGGCTGTGTGGCAACAAGTGAGTTGGAAGGGGTTGTGTGTGGCTGTGTGGCAACAAGTGAGTTGGAAGGCGTTGTATGTGGCTGTGTGGCAACAAGGCGTTGTGTGTGGCTGTGTGGCAACAAGTGGGTTGGAAGGGGTTGTGTGTGGCTGTGTGGCAACAAGTGGGTTGGAAGGCGTTGTGTGTGGCAACACGTGAGTTGGAAGGCGTTGTATGTGGCTGTGTGGCAACAAGTGGGTTGGAAGGCGTTGTATGTGGCTGTGTGGCAACAAGTGGGTTGGAAGGCGTTGTATGTGGATGTGTGGCAACAAGTGGGTTGGAAGGCGTTGTGTGTGGCTGTGTGGCAACAAGTGAGTTGGAAGGCGTTGTTTGTGGCTGTGTGGCAACAAGTGGGTTGGAAGGCGTTCTGTGTGGCTGTGTGGCAACAAGTGGGTTGGAAGGCGTTTTATGTGGATGTGTGGCAACAAGTGGGTTGGAAGGCGTTGTGTGTGGCTGTGTGGCAACAAGTGGGTTGGAAGGCGTTGTATGTGGCTGTGTGGCAACAAGTGGGTTGGAAGGCGTTCTGTGTGGCTGTGTGGCAACAAGTGGGTTGGAAGGCGTTTTATGTGGATGTGTGGCAACAAGTGGGTTGGAAGGCATTGTATGTGACTGTGTGGCAACAAGTGGGTAGGAAGTCGTTGTGTGTGGCTGTGTGGCAACAAGTGGGTTGGAAGGCGTTTTATGTGGATGTGTGGCAACAAGTGGGTTGGAAGGCGTTGTGTGTGGCTGTGTGGCAACAAGTGGGTTGGAAGGCGTTTTATGTGGATGTGTGGCAACAAGTGGGTTGGAAGGCGTTTTATGTGGCTGTGTGGCAACAAGTGGGTAGGAAGGCGTTGTGTGTGGCTGTGTGGCAACAAGTGGGTAGGAAGGCGTTGTGTGTGGCTGTGTGGCAACAAGTGGGTTGGAAGGCGTTGTATGTGGCTGTGTGGCAACAAGTGGGTTGAAAGGCATTGTGTGTGGCTGTGTGGCAACAAGTGGGTTGGAAGGCGTTTTATGTGGTTGTGTGGCAACAAGTGGGTTGGAAGGCGTTTTATGTGGCTGTGTGGCAACAAGTGGGTTGGAAGGCGTTGTATGTGGATGTGTGGCAACAAGTGGGTTGGAAGGCGTTTTATGTGGATGTGTGGCAACAAGTGGGTTGGAAGGCGTTGTGTGTGGCTGTGTGGCAACAAGTGAGTTGGAAGGCGTTGTATGTGGCTGTGTGGCAACAAGTGGGTAGGAAGGCGTTGTATGTGGCTGTGTGGCAACAAGTGGGTAGGAAGGCGTTGTATGTGGATGTGTGGCAACAAGTGGGTTGGAAGGCGTTGTATGTGGCAACAAGTGAGTTGGAAGGCGTTGTATGTGGCTGTGTGGCAACAAGTGGGTAGGAAGGCGTTGTATGTGGCTGTGTGGCAACAAGTGGGTAGGAAGGCGTTGTATGTGGCTGTGTGGCAACAAGTGGGTAGGAAGGCATTGTATGTGGCTGTGTGGCAACAAGTGGGTTGGAAGGCGTTGTGTGTGGCTGTGTGGCAACAAGTGAGTTGGAAGGCGTTGTATGTGGCTGTGTGGCAACAAGTGGGTTGGAAGGCGATTTATGTGGATGTGTGGCAACAAGTGGGATGGAAGGTGTTTTATGTGGCTGTGTGGCAATAAGTGGGTTGGAAGGCATTGTGTGTGGCTGTGTGGCAACAAGTGGGTTGGAAGGCGTTGTGTGTGGCTGTGTGGCAACAAGTGGGTTGGAAGGCGTTGTATGTGGCTGTGTGGCAACAAGTGGGTTGGAAGGCATTGTATGTGACTGTGTGGCAACAAGTGGGTTGGAAGGCGTTGTGTGTGGCTGTGTGGCAACAAGTGGGTTGGAAGGAGTTGTATGTGGATGTGTGGCAACAAGTGGGTTGGAAGGCGTTTTATGTGGCTGTGTGGCAACAAGTGGGTTGGAAGGCGTTGTGTGTGGCTGTGTGGCAACAAGTGGGTTGGAAGGCGTTTTATGTGGTTGTGTGGCAACAAGTGGGTTGGAAGGCGTTTTATGTGGCTGTGTGGCAACAAGTGGGTTGGAAGGCGTTGTATGTGGATGTGCGGCAACAAGTGGGTTGGAAGGCGTTTTATGTGGATGTGTAGCAACAAGTGGGTAGGAAGGCGTTGTGTGTGGCTGTGTGGCAACAAGTGAGTTGGAAGGCGTTGTATGTGGCTGTGTGGCAACAAGTGGGTAGGAAGGCGTTGTTTGTGGCTGTGTGGCAACAAGTGGGTAGGAAGGCGTTGTATGTGGATGTGTGGCAACAAGTGGGTTGGAAGGCGTTGTATGTGGCAACAAGTGAGTTGGAAGGCATTGTATGTGGCTGTGTGGCAACAAGTGGGTAGGAAGGCGTTGTATGTGGCTGTGTGGCAACGTGGGTAGGAAGGCGTTGTATGTGGCTGTGTGACAACAAGTGGGTAGGAAGGCGTTGTATGTGGCTGTGTGGCAACAAGTGGGTAGGAAGGCATTGTATATGGCTGTGTGGCAACAAGTGGGTTGGAAGGCGTTGTTTGTGGCTGTGTGGCAACAAGTGAGTTGGAAGGCGTTGTATGTGGCTGTGTGGCAACAAGTGGGTTGGAAGGCGATTTATGTGGATGTGTGGCAACAAGTGGGTTGGAAGGTGTTTTATGTGGCTGTGTGGCAACAAGTGGGTTGGAAGGCATTGTGTGTGGCTGTGTGGCAACAAGTGGGTTGGAAGGCGTTGTGTGTGGCTGTGTGGCAACAGGTGGGTTGGAAGGCGTTGTATGTGGCTGTGTGGCAACAAGTGGGTTGGAAGGCGTTGTATGTGGCTGTGTGGCAACAAGTGGGTTGGAAGGCGTTGTGTGTGGCTGTGTGGCAACAAGTGGGTTGGAAGGAGTTGTATGTGGATGTGTGGCAACAAGTGGGTTCAAAGGCGTTTTATGTGGCTGTGTGGCAACAAGTGGGTTGGAAGGCGTTGTGTGTGGCTGTGTGGCAACAAGTGGGTTGGAAGGTGTTTTATGTGGATGTGTGGCAACAAGTGGGTTGGAAGGCGTTGTATGTGGCTGTGTGGCAACAAGTGGGTTGGAAGGCGTTGTGTGTGGCTGTGTGGCAACAAGTGGGTTGGAAGGCGTTGTGTGTGGCTGTGTGGCAACAAGTGGGTTGGAAGGCGTTGTATGTGGCTGTGTGGCAACAAGTGGGTTGAAAGGCATTGTGTGTGGCTGTGTGGCAACAAGTGGGTTGGAAGGCGTTTTATGTGGATGTATGGCAACAAGTGGGTTGGAAGGCGTTTTATGTGGCTGTGTGGCAACAGGTGGGTTGGAAGGCGTTGTATGTGGATGTGTGGCAACAAGTGGGTTGGAAGGCGTTTTATGTGGATGTGTGGCAACAGGTGGGTTGGAAGGCGTTGTGTGTGGCTGTGTGGCAACAAGTGGGTTGGAAGGCGTTGTATAAGGCTGTGTGGCAACAAGTGGGTAGGAAGGCGTTGTATGTGGCTGTGTGGCAACAAGTGGGTTGGAAGGCATTGTATGTGGATGTGTGGCAACAAGTGGGTTGGAAGGCATTGTATGTGGCTGTGTGGCAACAAGTGGGTTGGAAGGCGTTGTGTGTAGCTGTGTGGCAACAAGTGGGTAGGAAGGCGTTGTATGTGGCTGTGTGGCAACAAGTGGGTAGGAAGGCGTTGTATATGGATGTGTGGCAACAAGTGGGTTGGAAGGCGTTGTATGTGGCAACAAGTGAGTTGGAAGGCGTTGTATGTGGCTGTGTGGCAACAAGTGGGTAGGAAGGCGTTGTATGTGGCTGTGTGGCAACAAGTGGGTAGGAAGGCGTTGTATGTGGCTGTGTGGCAACAAGTGGGTAGGAAGGAGTTGTATGTGGCTGTGTGGCAACAAGTGGGTTGGAAGGCGTTGTATGTGGCAACAAGTGAGTTGGAAGGCGTTGTATGTGGCTGTGTGGCAACAAGTGGGTAGGAAGGCGTTGTATGTGGCTGTGTGGCAACAAGTGGGTTGGAAGGCATTATGTGTGGCTGTGTGGCAACAAGTGGGTTGGAAGGCGTTGTGTGTGGCTGTGTGGCAACAAGTGGGTAGGAAGGCATTGTGTGTGGCTGTGTGGCAACAAGTGGGTAGGAAGGCGTTGTATGTGGCTGTGTGGCAACAAGTGGGTTGGAAGGCGTTGTATGTGGCAACAAGTGAGTTGGAAGGCGTTGTATGTGGCTGTGTGGCAACAAGTGGGTAGGAAGGCGTTGTATGTGGCTGTGTGGCAACAAGTGGGTAGGAAGGCGTTGTATGTGGCTGTGTGGCAACAAGTGGGTAGGAAGGCGTTGTATGTGGCTGTGTGGCAACAAGTGGGTAGGAAGGCATTGTATGTGGCTGTGTGGCAACAAGTGGGTAGGAAGGCGTTGTATGTGGCTGTGTGGCAACAAGTGGGTAGGAAGGAGTTGTATGTGGCTGTGTGGCAACAAGTGGGTTGGAAGGCGTTGTATGTGGCAACAAGTGAGTTGGAAGGCGTTGTATGTGGCTGTGTGGCAACAAGTGGGTAGGAAGGCGTTGTATGTGGCTGTGTGGCAACAAGTGGGTTAAGAGGCATTGTGTGTGGCTGTGTGGCAACAAGTGGGTAGGAAGGCGTTGTATGTGGCTGTGTGGCAACAAGTGAGTTGGAAGGCGTTGTATGTGGCTGTGTGGCAACAAGTGGGTTGGAAGGCGTTGTGTGTGGCTGTGTGTCAACAAGTGGGTAGGAAGGCATTGTGTGTGGCTGTGTGGCAACAAGTGGGTAGGAAGGCATTGTATGTGGCTGTGTGGCAACAAGTGGGTTGGAAGGCGTTGTATGTGGCAACAAGTGAGTTGGAAGGCGTTGTATGTGGCTGTGTGGCAACAAGTGGGTAGGAAGGCGTTGTATGTGGCTGTGTGGCAACAAGTGGGTTGGAAGGCGTTTTATGTGGCTGTGTGGCAACAAGTGGGTTGGAAGGCGTTGTATGTGGCAACAAGTGAGTTGGAAGGCGTTGTATGTGGCTGTGTGGCAACAAGTGGGTAGGAAGGCGTTGTATGTGGCTGTGTGGCAACAAGTGGGTAGGAAGGCGTTGTATGTGGCTGTGTGGCAACAAGTGGGTAGGAAGGCGTTGTATGTGGCTGTGTGGCAACAAGTGGGTAGGAAGGCATTGTATGTGGCTGTGTGGCAGCAAGTGGGTAGGAAGGCGTTGTATGTGGCTGTGTGGCAACAAGTGGGTAGGAAGGAGTTGTATGTGGCTGTGTGGCAACAAGTGGGTTGGATGGCGTTGTATGTGGCAACAAGTGAGTTGGAAGGCGTTGTATGTGGCTGTGTGGCAACAAGTGGGTAGGAAGGCGTTGTATGTGGCTGTGTGGCAACAAGTGGGTTGGAAGGCGTTGTATGTGGATGTGTGGCAACAAGTGGGTTGGAAGGCGTTTTATGTGGATGTGTGGCAACAAGTGGGTTGGAAGGCGTTTTATGTGGATGTGTGGCAACAAGTGGGTTGGAAGGCGTTGTATGTGGCTGTGTGGCAACAAGTGGGTTGGAAGGCGTTTTATGTGGCTGTGTGGCAACAAGTGGGTTGGAAGGCGTTGTATGTGGCTGTGTGGCAACAAGTGGGTTGGAAGGCGTTGTGTGTGGCTGTGTGGCAACAAGTGGGTAGGAAGGCGTTGTATGTGGCTGTGTGGCAACACGTGGGTAGGAAGGCGTTGTATGTGGCTGTGTGGCAACAAGTGGGTTGGAAGGCATTTTATGTGGCTGTGTGGCAACAAGTGGGTAAGAAGGCGTTGTATGTGGCTGTGTGGCAACAAGTGGGTTGGAAGGCGTATGTGGCTGTGTGGCAACAAGTGGGTAGGAAGGCGTTGTATGTGGCTGTGTGGCAACAAGTGGGTTGGAAGGCGTTGTATGTGGCTGTGTGGCAACAAGTGGGTAGGAAGGCGTTGTATGTGGCTGTGTGGCAACAAGTGGGTTGGAAGACGTATGTGGCTGTGTGGCAACAAGTGAGTTGGAAGGCGTTGAGTGTGGCTGTGTGGCAACAAGTGAGTTGGAAGGCGTTGTATGTGGCTGTGTGGCAACAAGGCGTTGTGTGTGGCTGTGTGGCAACAAGTGGGTTGGAAGGCGTTGTATGTGGCTGTGTGGCAACAAGTGGGTTGGAAGGCGTTGTGTGTGGCTGTGTGGCAACAAGTGGGTTGGAAGGCGTTGTGTGTGGCAACAAGTGAGTTGGAAGGCGTTGTATGTGGCTGTGTGGAAACACGTGAGTTGGAAGGTGTTGTATGTGCCTGTGTGGCAACAAGTGGGTAGGAAGGCGTTGGATGTGGCTGTGTGGCAACAAGTGAGTTGGAAGGCGTTGTGTGTGGCTGTGTGGCAACAAGTGAGTTGGAAGGCGTTGTATGTGGCTGTGTGGCAACAAGGCGTTGTGTGTGGCTGTGTGGCAACAAGTGGGTTGGAAGGGGTTGTGTGTGGCTGTGTGGCAACAAGTGGGTTGGAAGGCGTTGTGTGTGGCAACACGTGAGTTGGAAGGCGTTGTATGTGGCTGTGTGGCAACAAGTGGGTTGGAAGGCGTTGTATGTGGCTGTGTGGCAACAAGTGGGTTGGAAGGCGTTGTATGTGGATGTGTGGCAACAAGTGGGTTGGAAGGCGTTGTGTGTGGCTGTGTGGCAACAAGTGAGTTGGAAGGCGTTGTTTGTGGCTGTGTGGCAACAAGTGGGTTGGAAGGCGTTGTATGTGGCTGTGTGGCAACAAGTGGGTTGGAAGGCGTTCTGTGTGGCTGTGTGGCAACAAGTGGGTTGGAAGGCGTTTTATGTGGATGTGTGGCAACAAGTGGGTTGGAAGGCATTGTATGTGACTGTGTGGCAACAAGTGGGTAGGAAGTCGTTGTGTGTGGCTGTGTGGCAACAAGTGGGTTGGAAGGCGTTTTATGTGGATGTGTGGCAACAAGTGGGTTGGAAGGCGTTGTGTGTGGCTGTGTGGCAACAAGTGGGTTGGAAGGCGTTTTATGTGGATGTGTGGCAACAAGTGGGTTGGAAGGCGTTTTATGTGGCTGTGTGGCAACAAGTGGGTAGGAAGGCGTTGTGTGTGGCTGTGTGGCAACAAGTGGGTAGGAAGGCGTTGTGTGTGGCTGTGTGGCAACAAGTGGGTTGGAAGGCGTTGTATGTGGCTGTGTGGCAACAAGTGGGTTGGAAGGCGTTGTGTGTGGCTGTGTGGCAACAAGTGGGTTGGAAGGAGTTGTATGTGGATGTGTGGCAACAAGTGGGTTCGAAGGCGTTTTATGTGGCTGTGTGGCAACAAGTGGGTTGGAAGGCGTTGTGTGTGGCTGTGTGGCAACAAGTGGGTTGGAAGGTGTTTTATGTGGATGTGTGGCAACAAGTGGGTTGGAAGGCGTTGTATGTGGCTGTGTGGCAACAAGTGGGTTGGAAGGCGTTGTGTGTGGCTGTGTGGCAACAAGTGGGTTGGAAGGCGTTGTGTGTGGCTGTGTGGCAACAAGTGGGTTGGAAGGCGTTGTATGTGGCTGTGTGGCAACAAGTGGGTTGGAAGGCATTGTGTGTGGCTGTGTGGCAACAAGTGGGTTGGAAGGCGTTTTATGTGGATGTATGGCAACAAGTGGGTTGGAAGGCGTTTTATGTGGCTGTGTGGCAACAGGTGGGTTGGAAGGCGTTGTATGTGGATGTGTGGCAACAAGTGGGTTGGAAGGCGTTTTATGTGGATGTGTGGCAACAGGTGGGTTGGAAGGCGTTGTGTGTGGCTGTGTGGCAACAAGTGGGTTGGAAGGCGTTGTATAAGGCTGTGTGGCAACAAGTGGGTAGGAAGGCGTTGTATGTGGCTGTGTGGCAACAAGTGGGTTGGAAGGCATTGTATGTGGATGTGTGGCAACAAGTGGGTTGGAAGGCATTGTATGTGGCTGTGTGGCAACAAGTGGGTTGGAAGGCG
>JAWQFJ010010880.1:0-2500 GCA_034096865.1 Theodoxus fluviatilis
ACCGCAGCTGACAAGACCGAAGAGTTTACTGACGCGTGTCAAAGCCAGCCTACGCGAGAGTCAACATCCTGCAAGACAATTCAGAAGACCCTAAATGAGTGGCTGACTAGGAACTCGGGGTCCGCCGCTTCAGAGCCCACGGTGGATGGGAGTGTAGTGCCAGAAGTGGCACAGGTGGGAAGTTCTAGCAAACAGCAAGAGGCTTCAGGCTCATCCTCCTCCGTGTGGGATGGCAGGTTGCGTGGCACATCTGCATCAACACGTGAGGCCGAAAGTGATGTGATACATCCCTGACGGGGTGGCCACTGCCCATTGCTACGTTCAGCCTACAGAGAGAATGGATTAGATAATGATTCCCGGTCGACTGTGCAGATTGTATGCTGGAATGTTGAAGGACTGTCCTCGAAAATGTCGGAGTCAGGATTTCTGGCATACATTCACAGTTTCGATGTGTGTTGTCTGACGGAGACATTTACTTCATCAGACTTTGATTTCAGTATTTACTTTAATGACTATATAATTTTGCACTCCCCTGGTATAAAACTGTCTTCGCAAGGCAGAAGATCAGGAGGAGTAATGATGTTGGTGAAAAAGACACTCGGATTTTATGCAACAAGCCTTGAAACTGATAGTGACACTATCCTGGCTCTCAGAATCTGCACCCCGTATTTAGAAGACACTATTCTATTGTGCATATACGTCCCTCCACTTGACTCGCCCTACTACAAAGGGAAAAATATATCTTCGTGCATCACAGTGCTGGATGACCTTATCCTGAAATTCCAGGAAAGATACCCGCGGTCAGCAATTGTGATGTGTGGAGATATGAACGCAAGAACTGCGTCCTGGGATCTTCACACAGAGGATGGTGAGAGTTCTGAAGACTCTGGTGACTTTACGTCACCGTGTGTCTGCACTAATTTCAGATCCCCTCGAATGTCACAGGACAAGAACGTGAACACTTTTGGGTCAATGTTAAAGAGTTTTTGCAAAGTACATCATGCAACAATATTAAATGGATGCACTAACAGTGACAGGGAGGGCCGGTTCACCTACATATCCCCACATGGAGATAGCGTTATTGACTATTGTATTGTGATAGCCGGCTACCTTCCTTTCACTATAGACATGCGTGTTGGCAACCGGGTAGAATCACATCACATGCCTGTCGAAATTGTACTGGGGCCTCCACCAGCTAGAGTACCGTGTGAAGAGCCCAGTAAACCTTGCGTAATACTTTGTTGGGACAGTAGCAAGGTGGAAGAGTTGAAACGGCAAACTGAAACACCAGTTTTTGATGAACAGTTAGCGAAAGCATCGGCAGCTATCGATAGATCAATTGATGATGCCGTATTGCTGTTCACCCAGACTTTGACTTTGAGTGCAGAATGCCTCAAAAAGGAAATCCAGGTTAAAAATCGCATTTCACAAAAACCAAGGTCCCCTTGGTTTGACAAAGAGTGCAGTAACAGTAGAAATCTGGCGTTGTGTGCTCTTAAAAGGTTCAGGAAATGCAGATCTGTTGAAACCAAAGAACAATATATGTCTAATAGACGTCGATACAAAACTTTAATCAGAGAAAAGAAACGTAATCACTTCGTAGTAGTGCGTAATACTCTGATGAGCAGTTTGCAAAATTCTAGAGTATTCTGGAATACTGTTAAGTTGTCGACACGACGCTCAGTCCCTCTGGCAGAAATCAGTATTGAGTCATGGAAACACTATTTTGAAGCCATGTACCAGAGTATAAATAACAGCGTATGTGAGGAAACGGAAGGGGATGAAATAGTGTCTAATGATATGCTTGATGCTAAAATCAGCAGGGAAGAAGTAACAAATGCTATTTGTAGATTAAAAGCTTCGAAAGCCCCAGGGCTGGATGGTCTGCCCGGAGGATGTTACAAGGTAGCTGGTGAAAAAATAGTCCCATTTCTTACCGAATTGTTTAATAAGATCTATGAATCGCATCATTTCCCTGAGGCCTGGTCACGATCAATAACCATACCATTACACAAGAAGGGTGACGTACACAACACAGATAACTATAGAGGTATATCTTTGCTGTGTGCAATGAGTAAGATTTTCACAACAATACTTGCAAGTCGGTTGCGCGTGTGGATGGAGCAAGAAAACAAAGTGTGTCCTGAACAGGCTGGCTTTCGAACCCAGCACTCGACTATTGACCATATATTTACGTTATTCGCAATGATTTTGAAACATGTATATGGCGACAGACGTGGAAAACTGTACGTCGCTTTTGTTGACTACCGAAAAGCGTTTGATTCTGTTAACCGTGGCCAACTCTGGGAGGTTCTTAAAGGCGCTCAGCTTTCGACCAAATTTTTGATGATGTTAAAGGCCATGTACTGCAAAGTACAAGCATGCGTTCGTTGGGGACAGGATCTCTCTGATTACTTTGAATGCCCTTCTGGTGTAAAACAAGGTGCAATTGAGAGTCCGTTAATTTTTTCTCTCTATATCAATGCAGTCGCAGATTATG
>JAWQFJ010010880.1:7500-30000 GCA_034096865.1 Theodoxus fluviatilis
CTGACGAACATCATTGGTGCTGTGCAGAGTAAAAGGTCTGAACTAGGAACCCAGCGCAACAGAAAGTTTGGCAACCGGTCAGCAGTGGGCAAGAGAGAAATGATTGTGTAGGAAGTCAAGCAAAAAGTGGAGCAACTCATGATCGCTAGAGCTGCGACACAGTCAACAAGGTCATTGGACCACCTGAGAAGTTATGACACAGAAGAGCCTCGACTAGCTCACCCTCTGGAACATGGAGCCATCAGGATCAGCTTCATAGTGCGGTCAACATATGACTTGCTCCCCACATCAGTCATCTTGCAGAGGTGGAACATGTTATCTCATCAAAATTTGCGCTTTCTGAAGGTACGGGCACCCTCAAGCAAACTCTGTCAGGCTGCCCCGAAAGCCACCAGAAGTCCACCTGGCGACACAACCAGGTCCTTCAGGTCCTAGCTGCAACCTCACAGGCATATGGCATGGAGATCAGCGCCGAGAAGACCAAGGTGATGACGAACAATCCTCGGGGCTTCGAAATGGAAATCAAAGTGAAGGGCCAAAAACTGGAAGCTGTGAACAACTTCAAATACCTGGGATCTATCGTGACTGATGAAGGGTCCAAACCAGAGATACTGTCCAGAATAGCACAAACAACAGCAGCATTGGCAAAGTTGAAGCCAATATGGCGTGACAGAAATATCACTCTCGCGTCGAAGATCAGGCTCATGCGCACGCTGGCCATCTCCGTATTCTTGTATGCATGCGAGTCCTGGACACTCACATCTGAACTATAGAGACGGATACAAGCCCTGGAAATGAGATGCTACCGCAAGATTCTGAACATCTCATATAAAGACCATGTCACGAATGAGGAAGTCAGCAACAGGATCAGGAGAGCAATTGGACAGTACGAAGACCTGCTCTCAATCGTGAAAAGCAGAAAGCTGAAGTGGTACGGTCACGTGTCAAGAGGCAGTGGGCTGACCAAGACCATCCTGCAAGGTACCGTACCAAGTGGGAGAAGGAGAGGCAGGCAGAGGAAGAGGTGGGAAGACAACATCAAAGAGTGGACAGGTTTGACCTTTGCTGACTCACAGCGATCCACAGAGGATAGAGATCGATGGAGGAAGATTGTCCGAAAGTCATCAGTGGTGCCTCAACAACCCATCTCAGGGTTAAGAGACTGAAATGAAATGAAATGAATGATGCAGCAGCAAGTCGGTGCTGCGAAGAGGAAAACAAAAGAGAGGCGGGAAAACGTCT
Source organism: Theodoxus fluviatilis (assembly GCA_034096865.1). Classification (NCBI taxonomy): domain Eukaryota; kingdom Metazoa; phylum Mollusca; class Gastropoda; order Cycloneritida; family Neritidae; genus Theodoxus; species Theodoxus fluviatilis. Next base: position 8,743 of record JAWQFJ010010880.1, read on the forward strand.
TCCTCTGGTCCTCATCAGGAGGGCGAGAGAGGACAGACACCACCAGACTGAACAGCCCCCGGAAGTCGTCTGGTCCGTGGAGCAAAAGGCCATTTCCCTGGCTGAGTTGACAGTTCCCGGGGAAAGCAACATAGCCTGGGCTCACGAGCGGAAATGGGAAGGTGTGCCGAGTTAGAAGACCGCTGCCAACGAACAGAGTGCGATTATCAGACGCTGCCGGTTGAGGTTGGGTGTAGAGGCAGATCAGAGAAAGGTCGGGATGACCGATCATTGATCCAGTGCCCCCCGGTGGCCAGATTAGCTGCTTGGAGCAGCACCTGGCTGAGCTACAGGAGTAGGCCCCGAAAGCCCAGCAGCAAGGGGTTCCAGTTGATTAGACGGACAAAGAGCAAATTATATCATTAGAAAGATGGGCATTTGACACGGTGAACAATCCGACAAATAAGTATTTGTATCAACAAAAGATAAAATTTTGGGCTGCGAGCAATCTCCTGAGTTATTTGTGTTCACTTTGCAAGCACATACATGTAACCCAATTCATCGATCACAGGCAAACCAATAGGCAATGCAACAATGATGTAGCAGCTGCATCTTTCATGTAAATCAAACCGATTCGCTGCCTGAAGACGGGTTGCTACAGCAATGGTAAAGACTCTAGTGGCCAGGAGGTAGACCAAAAAGTTCATTGAAGCACACATAAACTATTTACGAGTTCCCATTATATCGAAGGCACAAAGACTCCTTCACGTCTATGTAATTACACGCATCCAAAGCTTCGTTCGCCATTCCTCTGATCGCACGCAGCAGATGCAATCTGTCGATATTGGACTGCTAATGTTCCAGCTAAGCAGAAGAAGTGTCCCAGCAAGTCTACAGTTGCCACAGTTGATATCAATCATTGCATCCTTGTCGGCTTTGCCCAAAGACAATATCGTTGCTGCCTGTAATATACAATTATATGCGTCACAAAATGATATAACGTCTAACATGAATGTCAGAATGAAAACTTCTGACAAATATTAAAGACGGTCTCCCATTCTGATTACGCTGAAAAATAAAACCACAGAAAAATTTATAGTTGTGTTTGTAATCAAATCACAGAGACTGCGTTTAAATCACAGCAAGACTGTTCAGCACTGACGTCAGAGGAAGTGAGCAATACGTATTCTCAGTCTTGGCTGTGCGTCTAGCGCCCAGCGGGAGGTAATGAGCCTCGACAGAAAGAACTGCTTGGGAAAATGTATTCCCTCCCTGAAAGATAGACACACGCCCTGGATGAGGCTCTTCAAGAGAGGAGGCTGCGAGACAGCCAATTTAGACCTAGAATAGCGCCATAATTCTTCACGTCGAAACCCCCACCAACCCCTCGTCCTCCAGCCAACTTACAATGGGACCGATATGTAAGGGTACTTTGCACTGCCTCTTTCCTTCTGTGCGGAGTTGCGGGAGTGCTAAAAATCCGTTTGTTCAATGCGTAGGCGTGGTAAGGATAAGAAGAACGAGAGAGAGAGAGAGAGAGAGAGAGAGAGGTGGAGAGACAAAGAGACAGAGAGACAGAGAGAGAGACACACACAGAGAAAGAGAGAGAGAGAGAGAGAGAGAGAGAGAGGGAGGGAGAGGGGGAGAGAGAGAGAGAGAGAGAGAGAGAGGGAAAGAGAGAGAAAGAAAGAGAAAGAAAGAGAGAAAGAGGTGAAGAGACAAAGAGACAGAGAGAGAAACAGAGAGAGAGAGAGAGAGAGAGAGAGAGAGAGAGAGAGAGAGAGCATGTAAATGCCTACAAGTTAGTGTATTTTCTCGTGCGTGCGCGTGCGTACCTGCGTGTGCCTAGTACGTTTGTTCATGCATGCATGCGTGTGCATGCACGCACGCGTATGTGCATGTCTCTGATTTTGCGTGCATATGTTTCTGAAAAGGTGTGTGTGTGTGTGTGTGTGTGTGTGTGTGTGTGTGTGAGTGCGTACGTGTGTGTGTGCGCGCGCGTCCATGTGTGCACTCGTGCGTGTAAGCATGCGTGCTTGAGTGAATTTTTGTGCGAATGTATTATGTGTATGCATATGTCTGCGAGTGCATGCATGTGTGTGTGTGTGTGTGTGCGCGTGCGTGTGTGCACATATCTCTGATATTATATGCTGGAGTCTGAATTTGTGTGCTTGCGTATCTGAATGTGTGTGTGTGTGTGTGTGTGTGTGTGTGTGTGTGTGTGTGTGTGTGTGTGTGTGTGTGTGTGTGTGTGTGTGTGCTTTCGTGAAGTCATAGAAGAATATGATTAAACAAGAAGATGGCTTTTCACATGAGAATACGCATAAATCTAACAGATAACATCCACCATCTTCAATGCAGTCTTTAACGTAATCATTCATGTAATCTTTCCCTACAAACACACGTGCGCGCGCGCGAGCACAAACACACAGAGCCAACCAGCCGAACACAGACAGGCAGGCATGCAGGCAGACAGATAGAGAGGCAGACAGACAGAAACACACACAGACAGACACACAGACAGACACAGACAGACACACATACTGACAGATAGACAGTCAAACAGACACACATACTAACAGATAGACAGACAGTCACACAGACAGACAGACAGGCAGGCAGGCAGGCAGGCAGGCAGTCATACACACACACACACACACACACACACACACACACACACATAGACAGACAGACAGACACACACACACACACACACACACACACATAGACAGACATACACACACACATAGACAGACACACGCACACACATGTAGACACACACACACACACACACACACACACACACACACACATAGACAGACACACACACACACACACACACACACACACACACACACACACACACACAGACAGACAGACACACACACACACATAGACAGACACACACATAGACAGACGCACACACACACACATACACACACACACACACACACACACACACACAGACATACACAGACACACACACTGACACACAACCACACACACACACAGACACACACACACACACACACACACACACACACATAGACAGACAGAAAGACAGACACACACACACACACACACACATAGACACACACACACACACACACACACACACACACACACACACACACACACACACACACACACACACACACACACACACACACACAGACGGATAGATGGATATATAGTAGATGGATAGACATACAGTAGGAAGATAAGCAGGCATGGCAGATTTTCCTTACCTGGTCTATGAATACGTTGGTTGTCAGAACCTGTTGTCGTTCATCCTGGAAGTGGAAAATAACCTGTGTTTATAATTCATCCCCTTACACCTACGTAAACATTACACTGTACCAAATAAACAAACAAATGCACGCACATGCACGCATGCATGGACGCACAGATACACTCCCATGTTTTAAAATTATGCATTAATGAGCATTAACAGTAAACATGATTGAAGGTTTGAGAAAGCTCCCTTTAGGACGATATTTTGTTGTTTGGCACGTCATAAACGTTGAAACACTCTCACAGACACAGATACACCTTCCCTGCAAGCTCTGGCGTTTGGTTGTGTGCGAGGCGCGGTGCCGTGGTTCAATCCCTAGGATGGGAGAAATCTGGATTCTCTCTTGCACACATTTCACACAGGGTTATTTCCCCAGTGTCTTTTCTTACTATCTCCTTAAGTGCAAGCGTAGCAAAAATGTTGTTCCCATTTCCTAAGATTTTCACTGCGTTCGACTTTCAGCCTGAAACGTGGCAATTGCTACTGTTTATAGGATTCCTCTGTATCCACCCCCTGCATGATCCCCCACCCCCTCCTCGCTTGCTCTCTCTCTCTCTCTCTCTCTCTCTCTCTCTCTCTCTCTCTCTCTCTCTCTCTCTCTCTCTCTCTCTCCATCCAACCGTTTATCCGTGTGTCCGTGTGTCCGTCTGTCCAGCTGTTTCTCTGTTTATCTGGCCCGCACGTTCATTTCTGTGTGTCAGTCTGTCATTGTCGCTGCCTGTATGTATGCCTGTCAGTCAGTTAATCTGTCTGACTGCGTGTGTGCGCGCGCGCGCGCGCATTGTGCGACCCCGTGTCCGTCCGTCTGTCTGTCTGCCTGCCTGTGTGTGTGTGTGTGTTTGTGTGTGTGTGTGGGTGTCTGTCTCTCTTTCCCTCTCTCTCTCTCTCTCTCTCTCTGTGTATGTATGGATGTGTGTGTGTGTGTGTGTGTGTGTGTGTGTGTGTGTGTGTGTGTGTCTCCTGCTGAGATGTGGTGTGCCTGAAACAGACGAGATAATGCCTAATTTCACGTAACTTCTGCTGATTCAGATCTTTGAGTGACGGTTACACAAACGGCAAGACGGGCAGTCGGGCAGTAGTCTAAAAAGGGCAGTGCTGATTGGATGTCTCTTCCTCTGCATTCTCACTCTGTTGGCACAAGTCTGCCCGCTTGTGCAAAACACTGATGTCAGCTGTCGGATTTCCCGTTTTTCGGCTCACAATATCTGCAGGCAGCTTGGTCCTCCCAAGAGACAGAGAGAAAGTTCCAGAGGGCGATGTCAGAAACTTTAGGAACGGCACTCCTCAAAGGGCACCCTTGGGGCAGTCCGTGGCAAATCGCAGAACGGTCCATGAACGTAGGTTATCGAGCTTCCTCTGTTTAACACGGCACCCTGCACATTTGCGAGGCAGAGGACAGATACCATCACACTCTGTCAACGTTCGTCTCAGCCGACTGACGGACACCTGTGACATGATTCAGGTGTAGCCCATCCCCCGAGAGTGCCAGGATGACAAGACAGGGCCAAAGACGAAGACGCGTTTTCCCTCTGAGGACCGTAAGCTTGTCTCTCGTCCTCTGTCAGAAGCCATCACCGTGCACGAAGTGATGAATCAGCGCCATACTTAGGAGCTCCTGTTGCGACAGTTAATACGCTCCAATCAAGAACATTAGAAGACTTCGAGCAAAAGTCACTGTGATGTGCATGAGCACATGGTTATAAATCGATCAAGGTTTCTGCATGAGAAACATATCGTCACCACATGAACTGAGCCAGTGGAATTTTTTAGGGTCTTGAATCACTTGTCTGGTTACGTGACATTAATTATATTACATTTGTAAGTCATCTATGTGTACAAAGAAATTAGTAAAGGAGCGTTTGAATATTTTTCTGACGAGATGAAGATCTAGTCTACTTGCTCTGGCTCAACCAACCCCTCTTTTCTCTTCTTCCAAAGGATAGTATTAGGTTGTGAAAAGCTTCACTGTTTAGCGCAATTAGCGTGAAGTTCACTGCACCCAACCGGCCATTGCAGCTGAAGATGTCTGCCTTTAACCTTTCAGACTTGCAGCTATGTAGCAGCACAGCACTCTTGCTGAAAAGGTTGCTTTGTGAGACATGCCTGTAAAGCCCTAACTTAATATCCCGAACGGTTGCTCGGCGAAAGGCCCGTGCAGCTGTCGCCCGACCCAATCGTTTGGCACGAACTGGGTTCGCCCTTAACTGCCCGTGCTCCGTGCGCGCCGAACACCCCGACAGCTAGCTCGCTCTGGGTCGGCGAGCACGAGTCGGGCAAAAATTTGCTTGCAGCGCATGTTATGGGAGCTGGCTTCTCATTGGCTGAGAAACCGACTCTTCTTCCGAGGAGGAGGTTTTGTTGGCGTTCTCGCGACTGTTTGCACAATTAAAATGGCGGATATAGTCTACGGTTTGCACAGAAAAAGCTGTATTTGTTGATACTCAAAACCCATCCAATGAAAATATAAGCCATGAACAGCATTAATTTATCAAAGCTGTATGTTGATTGCATCAATAGGTCGTGAAAGCGCTCACATTTTACAACTGGAAATGCAGGTCAACGCAATGACACGCCTAGCGAGGCTCTAGTCGCCCGACATATGCGTGCTCTATTGAGAACGAACGCAGGTACGGCGAGATCCCCCAAACGCCGGTTCACCGTGCAGGCGTCTCGGCGCGCTCTATTGAGAACGAACGCAGTGTCGGCGAGAACCCCAAACGCCGGTTCGCCCCACTGACAGTCGGGTTATTAAGTTAGGCCTTAAAGGAAGCGTGACGTCTATATATAGAACCACGAGATGTCCTCGCTGCACGCCAATCCGCAGGGCCGCGGGCCAACCCAGTCTGGGGGAAGCGCCCCGTGGTTGCTGGCGCTGCAGAGAGTACACATCCCGAGAAAGACCGACCTCCTGCTCGCCTGTGAGGCATACTGGATGACTGCCCTGTTCTGGGCCAGGGTTTGCGATGAATGCGTGTACTTGCACAGCGAGTGTGCGTGTGGTCAACTATCCCAAATGATGCACGGGCTAAAGGAGTATGGTGGTCAGTCATCTTTTGAGGAAGATGTCAGTGGTACAGAACAACTGCAGAACGAGGGCAGACTTTCCCTGCGTATTGCTTCAAGAGGGATACGATTGAATGTGAAATCATTTTGAGGATTCATGTATCCAAAGAGGGCATCCAAAATGAAAATTTTAATGATAATGTGCTTTTTTAAGCAATAAAAATCTGCAACCAATCAAAACTCCTTAGGTTGCTACATCGTAGCAGAGATGAAGCAGAGTGCAACGGAACGCATGGCTAAGCTGTTTCTAAAGCAATGCGCGTTCCTAAGCGCCATGTAACGTGCAAGAAACGCGCCGGAATCTATCAGTCACCTCCTTTTTTTGCTATTTTAATAGATTCCGCTATCGCACGGGTTTTTGCTGGAAATCTCTCCCGACAAACGACGGATTTACTGCTGTACGAGTTGTTTTTGCGGGTGGGTTGTTTTTATTCATTCTGCTAATTATGTAGCTTGCAAAAACGTTATGTAGCTTGCAAAAACGTGGCCGTGCAAAAAACGCGCCGGAAATTATCCCAGAGTTACCTTTCTTGGGTCTGTTAAAAAAAGCGATATTTTCTTGCACGTTCGCGTTTCTTGCACGTTACACGCCACTATTACATACGTCACTTCCTGTCAAGGAGAATCTGAGATCTTCAAGTAACACTGTCGCCACTGTCCTTAAAAAGGTCGTGTCGTTGTGGACATTTGGACATTCCTGATATACGTGAATGCGGATATGTGGCAAAAAGCAAAGACGACAATGATGATAACAATGATGACGACGATGATTTCAGGAGGAGAAAGAGGACAAGGGAGATACAGAAGACAGGAAGAGCAGGGAAAAGGAGGAGGACAATTCCAAAGACGGGAACGAGGAGAACTAGCAGGAGGTGATGGAGAAGCAGAAAAGAAACAGAAGGAAGAGGAGCAGACGGAGGAATGAGGAGAAGGAGGATGAGGAATCAGGAGGATGACCAGGAGGAGGTGGAGGAAGAAAATAGAGCAGAAGGATAAGAAGAAGAAGAAGGATAAGAAGAAGAAGAAGGATAAGAAGAAGAAGAAGAAGAAGAAGAAGAAGAAGAAGAAGAAGAAGAAGAAGAAGAAGAAGAAGAAGAAGAAGAAGAAGAATAGAACAGTATCATTGATGAAGACAGGGACATCCGAAGCAAAGAAGAAAGCGATGACGATAAGGATGAAGAGGACGATGACGAGGCGACTCACCAGGCCGATGATCTGGTTGAGACGGAGGGAAAAGTGGACGAGGAGGACTGTGGAAGCATTGATGACAGGACGCACCGACTTTTCGTAGTTTCGCATCAGCTCCTTGAACAAACGCTGCTCGTCCGGCACAGGTGGCTGCCTTGGCTCCGCTGTGGAGCAAACAGAATGCTTTGTTTGTTTTTGTTTGTTCGTACGTTTGTTTGTTTGTACAAGTCAAATAAGCAAATCATTGAATAAATACTGTTAGGTAAAACTAAGTTCCTATTTCATGTACGCCTAATCTTGCTAGTAAGTCACTGGAAAGAGAAGGAACAGCACGTGTCTTCAGAGCCATCAGGTTGCTGGGTCGTCTCCACTTTCGTCTGTTGGGCAACAGAGACGTCACGCTGGCAAAGCACATAGGACATTCGTGCTCACAAGCCTTATGAACGTACGTGAGACCTGGACACTGTATACCTTAACGTGAGTGCTTCCGCACTAACGTTCCTCCCTCAATCATGGGCTCTAACTGGCAGAACGGGGTGACCAACCTGAGAGTCTTAGACAAGGGTTGGCCCTGTCAGCTTAGATTCCAAGATACCGAAAACCCAGATCCGAAGGACGGGACGTGTGATTCGAAGGGACGAATCCTACAAGTCTCGTCAGCTCTTCCATGTGTGCTCACGTAAGACCAGGCGACGCCCAAAGTTGCACTACAAGGACTGCATCAGAAACAGTCTTAAGTTCTGCGGCTTCCCCCGAAAAAGCTCAGGTTCTGTACCGAGCCCAGGAACGCCTGTTCCTCCTTCGAGAGCCACCAGGAAACGCGGGAAGGTTCAATGCCAACACACCTCGTAGTGCTGTTACGCTACCCGCACTGCCCCAGAGTACGTGTCTTGATGGTGGGGAACTCAATCACATCTGAGCACACCAACAAAGACTGCACCATGTGTGAGATCATCGGACCCATGGCCAATCTACACGGCCCACAGCGTGACTGCACTCATGCAGAAGTTGCTATGGTGTTTCCCGTATGCATGATGATATGTTACGGCCGATTTATACAAGGAGGTGAATCGTACATCGCAAGCAGACTTTGAGTAATTCCTGAACAAACTCAAACACGAGCTGAAAATAAAAGACCAACATTAACGAGCACAAACGCAAGTACGGACACGCGCGCGCGCGTGCGCGTGCGCATGCACACACACTTAAACACATACACACAAACACACATACACATACATACACACACACACAAACACATACATACACACACAAACGCGCGTACACACACATACACACACGCACGCATGCACACACATGCGAGCACACACACACACACACACACACACGCACTACAATCCTGGCTCAACGTATGAAAAGATAACCATCGATGTATTCTCTCGTCTCACGAAGCAATAAGTAATGCAACAAACAAATCTTACTGAAAAAGCTCATCGCATTGGATGTCAGCCAAGACATAAAATATGTGGCGATGTAACCGCCTGGAACTCAGTTATCCATCGATTAGAACTATTCAATTTCACCAACTTCATGCATTATCGTCAATCATTATTTCACCAACTGTGTGAGTTCAGACCTCTTCCCATCTCTGACGTTCATTCCTACTCATCCTGTCAGATAAATGATTTTCTCTCATGCAGCTTTCTTGATAATTTCTACCTCTCAAGTTATCTGTTTCTCTCCTTTCTCCCTGCTCTGCACCCCTCTCTTCTCTCTCCCCCTTCGCCCCCCCCCCCTCCCCAATCCTCTTTTCGCCCTCTCCGTTTTTCCCCTCTATGTGTCTGTGTGTCTGTCTGTCTGTCTGTGTGTCTGTGTGTCTGTGTGTCTGTGTGTCTGTGTGTCGGTCTGTCTGTCTGTCTGTCTGTCTGTCTGTCTGTCTGTCTGTCTGTCTGTCTGTCTGTCTGTCTGTCTGTCTGTCTGTCTGTCTGTCTGTCTGTCTGTCTGTCTGGCTGGCTGGCTGGCTGGCTGTCTGGCTGGCTGGCTCGCTCATTGTGTGTGTGTGTGTGTGTGTGTGTGTGTGTGTGTGTGTGTGTTTAAATGTGTCTGCGTTTGTCTGTCTGTCTGGCTGGCTGGCTCGCTCGCTCATTGTGTGTGTGTGTGTGTGTGTGTGTGTGTGTGTGTGTGTGTGTGTGTGTGTGTGTGTGTGTTTGTACGTCTCCCTTTGTGTCTGTCTCATGCATTTTACTGCGGCGCCCGTAGTGTCCTGAGTAGAATTGATTTGTGTCTTTTCATGTCTCTCCAAAACTATTCTTGAGCTAGACATTTTCCTCAGTGTTTTCTCTCTTCCCTTTCTCTTCCACTTCCTTAGCCTGTGGCGAATCAGATTTGGTACAGGCGTCTTAGCTTTATCTATCAACCACAATGTTTCTTCTCGCTGGTTTCTAGGGCAGTCTGCAAAGATTGAAAGCGTGCCTGGACTTTGCTCTGTTCATAATCTCCGAATGCCAGAACTAGAGAGAAACAAGAAGGGCAAAGTCCATACGACTCACATGCTTGACCTTGACCTTTACATGACCTTGACCTTCAGGTGACCTTCAAGGTCAAACAACTAAACCTAGCAATGACATCATACACTAAGAACTGCTTTACACATTTTTCCTACCAAAATACATGTGACCTTGACCCAAGGTCAAGGTCATCCAAGGTCATGCAACACAAAGCTGTTAATTCAAGGCCGAGGAAGCACAATGGTGCTTATTGGCACTTTCTACCATGAGATATGGTCACTTTTAGTGGTTCACTATCCCATTTTGGTCACATTTCATAAGGGTTAAAGTGACCTTGACCTTGACGGTATGTGACCAAATATTCTCATGATGAAAGTATAACATGTGTACTACAATGTTATGAAGTTTGGAAGAGTTATCTTCCATAGTTCAGGGTCAAGGTCACTTCAAAATATGTATTCAATCCAAATTTAAAGAGCTCATGTGACCTTGAGCTTGAAGTAAGGTCAAGCACCTATGTATGTTTTGTGAGGCCTTGTTATCCTACACCATCATGCCAAATTGGCTGTTGATAGACTTATTAGTCTCCGAGAAAAATCCAACATTAAAGTATTTTACGGATGAAAGGACGCCCGGACGCCCGGACGAACGGTGACCTTGACCTTGATGATATGTGACCAAATGTGTCTCATGATGAAAGTATAACATGTGCCCCACATAATTTTTAAGTTTGAAACAGTTATCTTCCATAGTTCAGGATCAAGACCACTTCAACATAATTATGTATACAATTAAACTTTGAAGAGCTCCTGTGACCTTGACCTTGAAGCAAGGTCAAGTCACTATGTATTTTTTTTGAGGCCCTGTCATTCTACACCATCATGCCAAATTGGGTGTTGATAGATTTTATAGTCTCCGAGAAAAATCCAACGTTAAAGTTTATTTAGGATTACAGGACGCCCAGACGCCCGGACACCCGGACGCCCGGACGCCCGGACGGACGACACGGGTGTACTAGTATGAAAGTATAACATGTGTACTACAATGAAGCAAGGTCAAGTCACTATGTATGTTTTTGTACGCCTTGTCATCCTACACCATCATGCCAAATTGGGTGTTGATAGACTTAATAGTCTCCGAGAAAAATCCAACGTTAAAGTTTGTACGGACGCCCGGACACCCGGACGGACGAAACGGGTGAGTACATAACTCACTTTTGCTTCGCATGTGAGTCGAAAATTCTGGCAGATGGGCATCTTCTCGTATTGCAGCAGAAAAGATACGTCACGGCTTGAGAAATGTGTGAAAGTGGTAGACAAAAAGAGCAAGTGAAGAAATTAAAAGAGATGGGAAAGATCAGAGAGATAAGGATGACTGTTTGATTTGACCTCAGTTAAGGAAAAAAGAGAAGGACTCAAACAAGTATACAATACGGGCACCGTACACGCCATCTCTCACACAAAAGATACTATACCTTCTACTTCACTTCTCACAGAACTACTGATTACTCACACAAGAAACTTTACCTTCTACTTCACTTCTCACAGAACTACTGATTACTCACACAAGAAACTTTACCTTCTACTTCACTTCTCACAGAACTACTGATTACTCGCACAAGAAACTTTACCTTCTACTTCACTTCTCACAGAACTACTGATTACTCGCACAAGAAACTTTACCTTCTACTTCACTTCTCACAGAACTACTGATTACTCACACAAGAAACTAAATCTTTTACATCACTTCTCACAGAACTACTGATTACTCACACAAGAAACTTTACCTTTACTTCACTTCTCACAGAACTACTGATTACTCGCACAAGAAACTTTACCTTTACTTCACTTCTCACAGAACTACTGATTACTTGCACAAGAAACTTTACCTTTACTTCACTTCTCACAGAACTACTGATTACTCGCACAAGAAACTTTACCTTTACTTCACTTCTCACAGAACTACTGATTACTCGCACAAGAAACTTTACCTTTACTTCACTTCTCACAGAACTACTGATTACTCACACAAGAAACTAAATCTTTTACATCACTTCTCATCGAACTACTGATTTACTCACCTATACCTTCTACATCACACGCTTCACTTCTCACAAAGCCACTGATTATTCAGGCAAGGAACTCGCTTCTGCTTCAGATGCTTCACGTCTCACCCTTTATCACACAGCCACACTCTCTCATTCCTATAGCACCGTTCTCTCCGCCACTTTGGACCATTGCCGGTGCCGACACTATTTCATTAGCACTGCTGTGTAATGTGCTCCTTGAGCCGCGCCTGGCGTTCTTCACGACCGCGCTATCTTTTCACGTATCTTCCCAACGCTGCATCCGCTGCTTACAGTGGCAGTTCTCTTTTTCTTAATCTTTTCCCTCTAATGTGGTTATCGGATGCAGCCATCGGTGGAAGGGTTATGTTTAACGTTAAACTGCGCCATTTTTGTTGATTTCGCACGCATGGGGCCACGTTGTGTGGTACCTCATAGCTGTTGAGTAGCATTCGTGTCTTTTGTACATGTTGAACGTCTTCGTCGATGGTTGGGAAGTGAATCTTGCGCTCATCCCTGTCTCGTGAGTTGTCTTCGCCCACTTGCAGTGGAACTGAGGCAGATTACTCACACCGAACATCGGGTTTTCAAAGTCCATGCGTGTCCATGTGGTGCTACTTTGGTAGCGGATGAAATCTTGATTGCAGCGTCCCCAATGATCAGTCTATTGCGTATGTGTGACCGCATGTTTCCCAACATCTCACAAATATTAATCACTAGTCATCCATACACACTAATCTCGAGGCTTGGCTCTCCCTGTCTCTCTCTGCCTGCCTGCCTGCCTGCCTGCCTGCCTGCTTACCTGCCTGCCTGCCTACCTGCCTGCCTGCCTGCCTGCCTGCCTGCCTGCCTCCTCCTCTCCCCCCCCCCCCCCCCTCTCTCTCTCTCTCTATCTCTCTCTCTCTCCCCCTCCCAAAATGGGCCGGAGGTCCCCACAATAAACTCGTTTGTTCGTTGTTCGTTCTGTCTGTGTGTAAAAAAGGTAAAGGTGTGGTTTTATATAGCGACTTACACCCTTGTCTGTGTCTCAAACCGCTTTACACTTTACCTCCTGATCACTGGGCATCTTGATCAATCCTCACTGGTCCCTCACAACAAACATAGTGACAGACATTTAAGACGCACACAGTCAGGTACCAGCACCAACTCCGCTCCCTGGTGAGTATCCCAACCCGATGCTGGTGCTTGGCTGCATACAAGGGTTAATCGCACTACGTTTTGCCAACATTGCCCTCACAGGTACCCGGTTTTACTATTGGGTGGGGAGAAACAATACGAGTTAAGCATCTTGCTCAAGGATGCAACTCTGCGAACCGCGCAGCTTCAAACGTTGTACCCACTGGCCTCAAGCGACTGTTAGGTCCAGCGCGCTAACCACTCGGTGTGTCCGTCTGTGTGTCTGTTTGTGTGTCTGTCTGTGTGTCTGTCTGTCTGTGTGTCTGTCTGTCTGTCTCTTTTTTCTCTCTCTCTCACTTACCATCCGCCCCTCCCTCCCTCGCGCACTTGTATACACAGGCGAATACACATGTTTGCACCTCATGAACACGCACACACATACATACACGCACGCACGCATGCACACACACGCACGCACGCACGCGCGCGCGCACACACACACACACACACACGCACGAAGGACGCACAAGAAAGAGAGAGAGAGGGGGGGATGTTACTCGTAGATTCTCACCGAAAGGCATGTCCTGACAATGTTCTGAAAGTACTTCACACATGTCTGGTAAAATATTACGCTCGTTCTTTTTTACACTGTTCATAAACATTACTCATTTCTCTTCAGAACAAACGTCGCAAAACCATTCCTGTAGACCGAAAGTTGGGAGTGGAATGGGGGGCAATGGGTTCTGGACGAAGAATCGGACGTCTTCAATCATTGAAACGATCTCGAAATGAAAGCAACGTGCACAGGCGGTGTATCTGCCTCTCACAACAGCTGGGAATCATCACGGTGATAGGGGGGCGTGGGAAGAAAATCAAGCAGCCGACTTCATCAAGGCCAGTTTCCAATCGTTAACACGAGTTTACGGCCTGTACAGGATCGCAGTCCAAAACACTGACGTGGGCAAAGATGAGCGAATGCTTCGTGACTTTGCATTGCCAGGCGTAGACAGGGAAGGAGGGAGGTGTCTGATGAATGAGGGGGCCGAGGGAGGCAGTTGGGATGTTGGTGGGGGTAGGGGATGGAGAGGCGCGGGAGGAGGGACACTGTGAACAAGGAGTGACGCGTATTTGGTGAGGGAAGTTGGTGGAAAAAGAAAATATCGTTACATGGAAGATGTCAGCCATTTCGTGTTATTGTTTCGGATAGAGCCTCACACCTTCAGGTCAAACATTTTAGGTGCTCTCTGTGCTTGCTTTGTGTCAATGTAGAGAGAAATGGACTGCTGTGAACTTGTGCGTATGCTTATTTCTACACTCGCAGTTGCATCTGTGTGCAAACACTCGTGAGAGTGAAAACTCCCTGACTTTCACTTCAGAGTACGGGGACGATTTGCACGAACACCCGGTAGCAACTTTTACCGGGCGGTATATCCAATCCGGCCGAAAAGTCCAGGAAAAGCGGTTGCGTGAACACCCTGTAAGCCTACTGGCGGCTGCTGCTATTCGCCGTAAACTGTACCAGCAGTACATCCCACCTGTAACTCTTACCGTCGATCTGGAAAATGGCGGCATATGTGTGCTCCTGCAATATAGACAGCGATATGATATTCGTAGAACTCGCTGGATGTTTTCAACGATGATTAATTACTGAACAAATTCAGATTCCGGGGAAATTGTTGACAACTGAGTATGAGCTCTCCTATGACAGCGAACATCCGAGATGGATTGCTCACTCCCGAGTTTGCAAGTGCTTTTGACTTTGAGATTCTACACAAGCAGAACTTTCCAAGATTCAGTCCCTCGGCACTCACGGAGAGGCCGTCGACTGGCTAGCAGAAAATCTTGCCTGAATGAATTATACAGGCCATCGAAGATAAACTGTAGCTTCCTCGGCTGAGGTTTGCGCTCTCAGAGTGCTCTTTAGTTGTTATAATATAGGCTTATATCATATGGGTTATAATCATGATACAGAGATAATAGGACCATTAGAGGAGTACCTCGAGCACTATGGCAGACACCCAAAGCAGCTTGAGATTTGTAGCAGTGACAGACAAAACTGGCGTGCATGCATCAAGAGGGAAGTCGCCACTTCAAAGCTGTCGCTGTCGACATCACCAGAGCCAGGGAAAAGAGGAAGGCTGCTGACCAGAGCGCCCTCCAGAGACATTCTAGTGTCACCACTGCCCTGCGTGTGCAGCTCTCGCATCCGTCTGCTGACCGTCACTCGGACACGCCAGAACTGAGACACCGCGCGTTCCTGCCGTCGTCGATTTCGTAGGGCCACTACCATGAAGAAAGTATTCAACTCAATATTTTGCCAATTTGGGGTTGACTATTGCATGCAAATTTGTCAAATCAAGAATCAGCAAAACACTTGTCAGGGTAGAAGTTTTAGATAGCAATTTTCCTCCCACAATTGGTCTTAAACCACTGCACATTATACCTGTCAAAACGATGTGCCACCTGATCCCGTCTGTACCGTCATTTGGTGTCATTCTACAGAAACAGGACGCCCTGAGTCACGTGTCAGCACTATCTCCGCTCTGAATGAATCATTCCAAAGCACAGTAAATAAATTACTCGTACTTCACTGTCCTCGCGCGTACCTGGTTTATTCCTGGGCGGGACGAGGCAATGCAGTTAAGGACCCTAAGAACGCAACCAGGAGATATGTGCTACTTACGACCACTGCACCCGCAAAAGCGCTGTCGACGGTCCTCTGTCCATTTGATAAAAGCCCTCTCCCACCCCCAATTCCCTCCTTCACCGCCGTTCTCCTCTCTCTAGCTCAATTCTTGCGCCAGACCATCATCTTCACCATAGGAACGGCTACGGTCCTATAAATGTCGAGCGGCATAGTCTGTTTTGTTGCAATCTGGTCGAAGCTAACATACAGCGGTTATATTTTCGAAGATTTCTTCAAATACTGATGGATGGATAGTGTTTTACGGCCTATCAGCCTTTGTAGGCTATGTAAGGCCATTAAGCACGAAGATCACAGGAACAGTTAAAAGTAAACGCAAATCAAGTCATGGTGTTTCAAGTTATTCGCCATTTACGAATCGCGTAGGGAGACGCGGTGGGTCAATTCTTGTAACCCCCAACCCACCGGGGGCTTCGATTACTGATCAGAGATCGGAGAGAAAAGTACCAGAAGACTCCCTCTCTGGGCTGCTCTTCAGAAAGTGCAGTCGGTGGCAGCAAGGTGTATCGATGTTGCACACTTTCAAGACACGATTTGTTTTTAATGAACGCTAACAGAATGTTTTTATTCATGCAGAATACATCCAAACGTGCACAAACGATGTCTGTGGCAAAGAAAACACTTTCTTAGCGTCTATCAACACAACATGAAGCGCTGCACAAAATCAGTAGGTGTTCAGGAGAGGAAAAGAGCGCTCAATTGCCAACATGAAGCACTCATGCAGCGCTTTATACTCCTGAACAAGCCTTTAGCTACACAAATGATTTCGGTAGGTTTTAATATATTAATTACACTGTGAAAAGTGCGGTGGTCACTGGCCCTAGGCCTGTGGAACCCGCAGTCCCTTTCCTCAGTCATCTCGCGACCTGGATGAGGCAACGACACAGAAGGCATTGCCTCGGAGAATAGCCATCCCAATTCGCTGTTTGAGCCACATGGTCTCCCGTGGCTCGCCCGTCTCCCCCTTCAGTCTTCGTCCAATTTCCTCGACGGTCTTCAGTGTTGAAGACCCAAAGACTCCGGTGGTCTCGAAGGCGAGGGGCTCGAAGCGGTGTTGTTTGGCCAGGATGCGGTATTTCGTCCTCTTCGCCCCTTCCGCTGCCTCTGCTGCAGATGACGGTTGCAGGGCGCTGGAAATGATGTTACTGGGGACGAAATAATCTACGCACGTCACATCCCAGACCAAGCTTCGGCCGTTGGAGAAGGGGAAGCTTTGGGGCAGTCTTTGTGGTAGGCCTACTTGAGGGGGGTCTTTCAGACCTTTGCTTTTCATTGAAAGGTTTGGAACATAAAAATAGTTTTAGAATGCTATATGAGGTGGTATGATGACATATGACATAACACAATACTACACGAACGAAAGACCGACGAGCATTTGGTTCTAGAAAAGTAATGTTTGTCACCCCGAGTGAATTACGTCAGAACATGTTTTGAGGTCATCTGACGTGTACAACATGTGAATTTATTTGCGTCAGAAAGTTTGCTCTGTCGCACAGTTTGCCGAGACAGTTCTGAATGAAACTATGTGGGGAGATGTCAAAGTCTGCTGGACATTTGCCTTCTTCATTCTGTCAGCCGGATATGATTATGACGAGGAAGTGGACTACGACATTATCCAACTTCCAGCCTCGTCATCTTCATCTGCTTATGGCCAAGCTCAGGCTCCACGGTGAATGAATGCAGCGTTATTTTGTGTCATCTTTGCATGCTACTGTCGTGTCTCTTCCTCAGACTTGTAACGAAGTGTGCTCCCTCGCCTCTTTCATCCTCTGTGTGCTCCCTCGCCTCTGTCATCCTCTGTGTGCTCCCTCGCCTCTTTCATCCTCTGTGTGCTCCCTCGCCTCTGTCATCCTCTGTGTGCTCCCTCGCCTCTTTCATCCTCTGTGTGCTCCCTCGCCTCTGTCATCCTCTGTGTGCTCCCTCGCCTCTGTCATCCTCTGTGTGCTCCCTCGCCTCTGTCATCCTCTGTGTGCTCCCTCGCCTCTGTCATCCTCTGTGTGCTCCCTCGCCTCTGTCATCCTCTGTGTGCTCCCTCGCCTCTTTCATCCTCTGTGTGCTCCCTCGCCTCTGTCATCCTCTGTGTGCTCCCTCGCCTCTGTCATCCTCTGTGTGCTCCCTCGCCTCTGTCATCCTCTGTGTGCTCCCTCGCCTCTTTCATCCTCTGTGTGCTCCCTCGCCTCTGTCATCCTCTGTGTGCTCCCTCGCCTCTGTCATCCTCTGTGTGCTCCCTCGCCTCTGTCATCCTCTGTGTGCTCCCTCGCCTCTGTCATCCTCTGTGTGCTCCCTCGCCTCTGTCATCCTCTGTGTGCTCCCTCGCCTCTGTCATCCTCTGTGTGCTCCCTCGCCTCTGTCATCCTCTGTGTGCTCCCTCGCCTCTGTCATCCTCTGTGTGCTCCCTCGCCTCTGTCATCCTCTGTGTGCTCCCTCGCCTCTGTCATCCTCTGTGTGCTCCCTCGCCTCTGTCATCCTCTGTGTGCTCCCTCGCCTCTTTCATCCTCTGTGTGCTCCCTCGCCTCTGTCATCCTCTGTGTGCTCCCTCGCCTCTGTCATCCTCTGTGTGCTCCCTCGCCTCTGTCATCCTCTGTGTGCTCCCTCGCCTCTGTCATCCTCTGTGTGCTCCCTCGCCTCTGTCATCCTCTGTGTGCTCCCTCGCCTCTTTCATCCTCTGTGTGCTCCCTCGCCTCTGTCATCCTCTGTGTGCTCCCTCGCCTCTGTCATCCTCTGTGTGCTCCCTCGCCTCTTTCATCCTCTGTGTGCTCCCTCGCCTCTGTCATCCTCTGTGTGCTCCCTCGCCTCTGTCATCCTCTGTGTGCTCCCTCGCCTCTGTCATCCTCTGTGTGCTCCCTCGCCTCTGTCATCCTCTGTGTGCTCCCTCGCCTCTGTCATCCTCTGTGTGCTCCCTCGCCTCTTTCATCCTCTGTGTGCTCCCTCGCCTCTGTCATCCTCTGTGTGCTCCCTCGCCTCTTTCATCCTCTGTGTGCTCCCTCGCCTCTGTCATCCTCTGTGTGCTCCCTCGCCTCTGTCATCCTCTGTGTGCTCCCTCGCCTCTGTCATCCTCTGTGTGCTCCCTCGCCTCTTTCATCCTCTGTGTGCTCCCTCGCCTCTGTCATCCTCTGTGTGCTCCCTCGCCTCTGTCATCCTCTGTGTGCTCCCTCGCCTCTGTCATCCTCTGTGTGCTCCCTCGCCTCTGTCATCCTCTGTGTGCTCCCTCGCCTCTGTCATCCTCTGTGTGCTCCCTCGCCTCTGTCATCCTCTGTGTGCTCCCTCGCCTCTTTCATCCTCTGTGTGCTCCCTCGCCTCTGTCATCCTCTGTGTGCTCCCTCGCCTCTTTCATCCTCTGTGTGCTCCCTCGCCTCTGTCATCCTCTGTGTGCTCCCTCGCCTCTGTCATCCTCTGTGTGCTCCCTCGCCTCTGTCATCCTCTGTGTGCTCCCTCGCCTCTGTCATCCTCTGTGTGCTCCCTCGCCTCTGTCATCCTCTGTGTGCTCCCTCGCCTCTTTCATCCTCTGTGTGCTCCCTCGCCTCTGTCATCCTCTGTGTGCTCCCTCGCCTCTGTCATCCTCTGTGTGCTCCCTCGCCTCTGTCATCCTCTGTGTGCTCCCTCGCCTCTGTCATCCTCTGTGTGCTCCCTCGCCTCTGTCATCCTCTGTGTGCTCCCTCGCCTCTGTCATCCTCTGTGTGCTCCCTCGCCTCTGTCATCCTCTGTGTGCTCCCTCGCCTCTGTCATCCTCTGTGTGCTCCCTCGCCTCTGTCATCCTCTGTGTGCTCCCTCGCCTCTTTCATCCTCTGTGTGCTCCCTCGCCTCTGTCATCCTCTGTGTGCTCCCTCGCCTCTGTCATCCTCTGTGTGCTCCCTCGCCTCTGTCATCCTCTGTGTGCTCCCTCGCCTCTGTCATCCTCTGTGTGCTCCCTCGCCTCTGTCATCCTCTGTGTGCTCCCTCGCCTCTGTCATCCTCTGTGTGCTCCCTCGCCTCTGTCATCCTCTGTGTGCTCCCTCGCCTCTGTCATCCTCTGTGTGCTCCCTCGCCTCTGTCATCCTCTGTGTGCTCCCTCGCCTCTGTCATCCTCTGTGTGCTCCCTCGCCTCTGTCATCCTCTGTGTGCTCCCTCGCCTCTGTCATCCTCTGTGTGCTCCCTCGCCTCTGTCATCCTCTGTGTGCTCCCTCGCCTCTGTCATCCTCTGTGTGCTCCCTCGCCTCTGTCATCCTCTGTGTGCTCCCTCGCCTCTGTCATCCTCTGTGTGCTCCCTCGCCTCTGTCATCCTCTGTGTGCTCCCTCGCCTCTGTCATCCTCTGTGTGCTCCCTCGCCTCTGTCATCCTCTGTGTGCTCCCTCGCCTCTGTCATCCTCTGTGTGCTCCCTCGCCTCTGTCATCCTCTGTGTGCTCCCTCGCCTCTGTCATCCTCTGTGTGCTCCCTCGCCTCTGTCATCCTCTGTGTGCTCCCTCGCCTCTGTCATCCTCTGTGTGCTCCCTCGCCTCTGTCATCCTCTGTGTGCTCCCTCGCCTCTGTCATCCTCTGTGTGCTCCCTCGCCTCTGTCATCCTCTGTGTGCTCCCTCGCCTCTGTCATCCTCTGTGTGCTCCCTCGCCTCTGTCATCCTCTGTGTGCTCCCTCGCCTCTGTCATCCTCTGTGTGCTCCCTCGCCTCTGTCATCCTCTGTGTGCTCCCTCGCCTCTGTCATCCTCTGTGTGCTCCCTCGCCTCTGTCATCCTCTGTGTGCTCCCTCGCCTCTGTCATCCTCTGTGTGCTCCCTCGCCTCTGTCATCCTCTGTGTGCTCCCTCGCCTCTGTCATCCTCTGTGTGCTCCCTCGCCTCTGTCATCCTCTGTGTGCTCCCTCGCCTCTGTCATCCTCTGTGTGCTCCCTCGCCTCTGTCATCCTCTGTGTGCTCCCTCGCCTCTGTCATCCTCTGTGTGCTCCCTCGCCTCTTTCATCCTCTGTGTGCTCCCTCGCCTCTGTCATCCTCTGTGTGCTCCCTCGCCTCTTTCATCCTCTGTGTGCTCCCTCGCCTCTGTCATCCTCTGTGTGCTCCCTCGCCTCTGTCATCCTCTGTGTGCTCCCTCGCCTCTGTCATCCTCTGTGTGCTCCCTCGCCTCTTTCATCCTCTGTGTGCTCCCTCGCCTCTGTCATCCTCTGTGTGCTCCCTCGCCTCTGTCATCCTCTGTGTGCTCCCTCGCCTCTTTCATCCTCTGTGTGCTCCCTCGCCTCTGTCATCCTCTGTGTGCTCCCTCGCCTCTGTCATCCTCTGTGTGCTCCCTCGCCTCTGTCATCCTCTGTGTGCTCCCTCGCCTCTGTCATCCTCTGTGTGCTCCCTCGCCTCTGTCATCCTCTGTGTGCTCCCTCGCCTCTGTCATCCTCTGTGTGCTCCCTCGCCTCTTTCATCC
>JAWQFJ010010880.1:32500-35000 GCA_034096865.1 Theodoxus fluviatilis
CAAAGCTACTCTAATGACTCAGTAGAAGTGAGTTAGCTGTACCAAAACTACTTTCATGATTCAGTAGAAGTGTTTCTGTGTACCTCTCAGTTATCTTCTGTACGACGTGGTCCCGGGAGAGGGATTCAACCTGAGACTGGACGTGTACGCAAGACTGGCCACTGTAGTAAAGAGGCTGGGCCAGAGGGCTCCCTGGGTGCTGGTGCTGCCCCCCTGGACACGCTCCCAGCACTGGCAGCATGCCGCAGAGTACGAGGACCAGTTGCCCTGGAGCAGACTCTTCGACCTGGACAGCCTCCGCAGTGTCGTGCCCGTCATGGAGTTTGAGGACTTCTTGCAAAGTAAGGCAGACCATGCATGTCGAATTATGTATACATATATTCTTCTTATGAAACATTTACGGCAGTTGTCAGCTGCATCGGGTAGTCCAAATGTGTATTAATTTATCAAATCATCTGCTTTTGCAACATTTCGTCCACTTTAAATGGATTTCACACTTGTGGACGCTCGTTTGTTGGCGAGACTGCATGAAAAGATGTCTTCATTCCACTGATTCCTCAATCATATTTTGATGTAATTCATGCCTGCAGCCACAAAAGCCAAGGGACATATACGGTTTGAGCATCTAAGTGAAATAAGCTAATATGAAGGGCAATGCCTATGTGTGTCAGTCAGATTTTTTCTGTGCATATTCCTGATAGAACTAACGGTCCAAGCAATGGGGGCTAATTAATCACTCGGCATTTATGAAAGGATGGTTGTTAATGCTTGTGGTACATGGCAGCGCTTCCTGAACCAATCGTTGACGAGACCTACTTCGTTTTGGACCCAAAGGAGAAAAAGGGAGAGAACCAAGTGGAGATAACTCCGTGCACCGATGCCCTGGAACTGGGCTACTGGGGGGTAAGCAGAAGTGATGTGTAGTGCTAGCTCGCACACGCCTACATTAATAGACGTGAGCCCCTTGAACAACACCTGCGTGTACATAACTTTTGCCTGACCGCTCCAACACCCCCTCGAAGTAGAATAAAAGAATTTCCAGTGCTGGTCCCTGATTTCCCTTTGATCCCAAAGCCAAGGACTTATGAAATAATGGATAAGGTTATACCGGGACAATGGGCACGTTTGTTAGGCGCAAAATCTCGAGAGAATCGCGAGGGCTAGGCGTTGCCTTCGTTCCTCGCTCATAAGGAAGGACACGCCGTGAAGGAGGGAGGCCGAGGGAGCTCCGGAGCTCCCTCGCTGCGTCCCGGTGCTGAGGCCTGGATGTACTAAAATGGCGGAGACCGTGCCAATTGGGATGCCGCTGATAGACGGCATTGCCTGTAATGTGCTTCTCAGGGTCCGAGAATGGATAAGTGTACGTACACGGAAGTATTTGCTGTTCGAGTGTTCATTTGTATATTTTGAGGTGTAGGTGTATAGTTTATTTCTGGACATACAATGCGTACAAATTTTTATCACTTGCAAACGCGCACCACCGTACACGTACGCTCTATGAATTATGTCCCTTGAATTGATCGAAAAGAATCGAGAAAATTTGACAAAATTGTCTACAGTTGAACTCGGGTTTTTTTTCCTTGACGAAGTTCCCGTGCCTTTCGATATGACACCATGGTGTGTTCTATTGAGTGAAAAACATATGTGATATCTGTATCGTCAGTTATTTCGTCTATCGACAACTTCTTCACCGACTCTGGCGCCAGGACGCAGCCATGATCTCTTGGACTTCCGCCTTGCCATTAGATGATTTGCCGTTTTTCTAGCTGTAGGAGCGTCTCGCTCTCTCTCGACTTGCCATCGAGGGAGAATCTCGAGATTCTACTCTTAACAAACGCGCCCAATGTATGAACCATTCCTATGTGTTTAGGAGAAAGCGGGGCATTAAGCACCCTGTTCTTTAATTTCGAAAATCATTCTGTTCTATAAAAAGAGACATCAAGTTAAACAGAGTAAACAAATTGAGAACACTAATGTCCAATGAAAAATAATGACTTTCTTTGGTAACCATAAAACTGAATATTTCAAAACATATGTTATATCTTACAGTGAACTTCATGATCCCAGGGTATTTAGCCCCAGGAGGTCGGGGTATTAGGCCCCAACCTAAAATATATATTTTGGTAAGTGTTATATCATTTAAAACATAGAAAATAACTTATAAATGCATTGAATTACACAGAAAGAGAATTTTACAATCTTAATTTTAATTCAAATGTAAATTTTTCTGCCATTGCACAGAAGCAAGGTCTGAAAGGACATGATGCACCCCCCACTGCCCCAGTGGGAGCCTCTGACAGCTCAGGTCAACCTTGGCCGGTCGTGTTATTGGTGTAACACTGAGAGCCCAGCATTCAGTAGATCCTGACAACGAGGGGATCGTTCAGCAAAGTTATCCTTATTTTGTATGTACAATTATGTCCGAACAAGTGAAGAAACAATTTTGCGGGGTAAAAAATCTAACTTGGGGCTCTGTGGCCGAGTGGTTAGCGCGCTGGAC
>JAWQFJ010010880.1:42500-43928 GCA_034096865.1 Theodoxus fluviatilis
AAAAATGAACCTGGAAATATCTCTAGTCATCTTTGGCTCCTTTCCACGCATAAAATGCCTTAAATTTGAACGATGTGCATATGTGAGATGTCTTGCTAAATATTTTTGTCTAATATCGTCATACACCTGGCAAATACATGAAAAATTATCTTCGTTCTCAGTTTCTTCACAAAATGGACAATTCATATCGGAGTTATTCTCTATTTTTGACTCACATGCGAAGCAAAAGTGAGTCTATGTACTGAGCCGTGTCGTCCGTCCGTCCGGGCGTCCGTCCGTCCGTCCGGGCGTCCGGGCGTCCGTCCGTCCGTCCGTCCGTAAAAAACTTAAACGTTGGATTTTTCTCGGAGACTATTAAGTCTATCAACACCAAATGTGGCATGATGGTGTATGATGACAAGGCCTCAAAAAACATACATAGTGACTTGACCTTGCTTCAAGGTCAAGGTCACAGGAGCCATAAATGTGGTCTCAAAAACAGTCATTTTTCACATTTTCCCAATTTTCTCCCACGTTATTGAGAATGGCGACCTTAGCTACAAGTGGTATATAGGTCAAAGCAAGCCCTATCTTTTGATACCAGTTTGGTTGACCTTGCTTCAAGGTCAAGGTCACAGGAGCTCTTCAAAGTTGGATTGTATACCTATTTTGAAGTGACCTTGACCCTGAACTATGGAAGATAACTGTTTCAAACTTAATAATTATGTGGGGCACATGTTATACTTTCATCATGAGACACATTTGGTCACATATCATCAAGGTCAAGGTCACTTTGACCCTTATGAAATGTGACCAAAATGGGGTAGTGAACCACTAAAAGTGACTATATCTCATGGTAGAAAGTGCCAATAAGCACCATTGTGCTTCCTATGTCTTGAATTAACAGCTTTGTGTTGCATGACCTTGGATGACCTTGACCTTGGGTCAAGGTCACATGTATTTTGGTAGGAAAAATGTGTAAAGCATTTCTTTGTGTATGATGTTATTGGTAGGTTTAGTTGTTTGACCTTGACCTTGAAGGTCACCTGAAGGTCAAGGTCATATAAAGGTCAAGGTCAAGCATGTGAGTCGTATGGGCTTTGCCCTTCTTGTTGACCTTGAATTTATTTTCAGGTCGTTACATCCCAAACGAAAGCGAATACAAGCATCGCGAAAATTCTTTATGCTTATACAAGACAAATATTGCTCACATTCAAAATATGTTTTCAAAATGAGAGAGAGAGAGAGAGAGAGACAGAGAGAGAGACAGAGAGAGACAGAGAAAGACAGAGAGAGACAGAGAGACAGAGAGAGAGAGGCAGACAGAGAGAGACTATGTGTGTGTGTGTGTCTGTGCGCGCAGGCGCGCGTGCATGCGTGCGTATATGCGTGCTCACGCGGGCCCATGCATGTAACTTTCTATGACAGGAGTTTTTGACTCCGTACTCA
>JAWQFJ010010881.1:0-17924 GCA_034096865.1 Theodoxus fluviatilis
GTCTGTCTGTCAGTGTGTCTGTGTGTCTGCGTGTCTGTGTGTCTGTGAGTCTGTCTGTCCGTCCGTCCGTCCGTCCGTTCGTCCGTCCGCCCGCCGGCCCGCCCGCACGTCCGTCTGTCTGTCTGTCTGTCTGTATGTCTGTCTGTCTGTCTGCCTGCCTGCCTGTCTGCCTGTCTGTCTGTCTGCCTGTCTGTCAGTCTGTGTGTCTGTCTGTGAGTCTGTCTGTGTGTCTGTCTGTCTGTGTGTCTGTCTGTCTGTGTGTCTGTCTGTCTGTCTGTCTGTCTGTCTGTCTGTCTGTCTGTCTTTCTGTCTGTCTGTCTGTGCGTCTGTCTGTGTGTCTGTCTGTGTGTCTGTCTGTGTCTGTCTGTGTGTCTGTCTGTGTGTCTGGCTGGCTGGCTGTCTGTGTGTCTGTCTGTGTGTCTGTCTGTGTGTCTTTCTGTCTGGCTGTCTGTGTGTCTGTCTGTCTGTCTGTCTGTCTGTCTGTCTGTCTGTCTGTCATCTTGTTGGCTGGGTGGGTGGCCCGTTGATGGATGCCCTAAGTGTCTTAACCCTTGCAACGCCTGATATTCTTAGTACGTATTTAACTCATTGCACCTTTGGTGATTACAAACAATCATGAATTTACTTTCCTTCAACGAAGACTTTGCTGTGTTCGAGATCTTGTGAACATAGGAGACAGTGCGTGTGAAAAAAGGCTTAAGTTCGAAAGATGAGGAAATGAGATATTTCAATCCCCAATAGTATTTAATAATTTATGCATTTCAAGAACAACATCAACAGGAAGAAAACAAATGCTCGTACAGGGAATCTTCAATTGTTTACAGTAACACAGAGTGCAGGAATGTCATTACGTAACATAATTTGCTGATGGCTTTTCTCGGCGTTTGCTCAAAAACAGTTTTGCCGACTGTGGCCTTGTTTTTCATCCACGGTCACAGTTTCCTCCATCGCTTGCCAAAGGGCACTGCTCCGCATTTCCGAAAACCGCAAATGCAACTCATCAACGTCACAATCTTTCATCTTGACAGATTAAACAGATCATCATCTGTGAGCAGCCGAAAGAGCTATTCATGTGTTTACACTCTAGTACTATCACGAAGCAGCATTCCGGTCAGCGGGCTTTGAGTGACACGCCATATGTGGTCGAGATGAAAATTCAGTGACGTGTGACCATCATAGCACATATGCCCCAAATGCTCCATGCAACCTTTCCAAAGAGCATGCAGACGTGCCAGGATTACTTATTCGTGTCCATTCAACCATCTATCTTGTCGAGGTGATTTAGAAGGTAAACCACTGGGCGATGTTCGTTCCAGAAAGACTGGAGGGGGGAACAGATGAAAGAGAAAAGGAGTTATTCTCTAGTGCGTCATATAGATCTTTCTTCGTTACGGGTACTGTTTATTTGCATTATCGTCTTTGTGTTATTCATTAGAGGGATCTGACGGTGTAGAAACTTATTCTCAAAGAGGCACAAATAAATGCTTCTATCTGTCCATCCATATATTTATATATCCATCCATCTATTTATTTACGTGAATGAGCCCACTTCCAAACATTCCGCCAATATTTCATATTCTCTCTCTCTCTCTCTCTCTCTCTCTCTCTCTCTCTCTCTCTCTCTCTCTCTCTCTCTCTTCTTTCTCTCTTCTCTCTCTTTCATCGTTATCAGCTCCTCCTCCCTAGATGTGCTTCAATAGCTACAATTAAACCAGGCCGTCGACCCTTGTCGAGCGAATAAAATCTACGCCTAACGTCCTGTGCCCCACCTTCTTTTTCCACCCTCCCCATTTGCTATCAATATATCATAATAGGACTCAAGCGCTACGCCGACGAAGTGTGAAGATGGACGACGGCGTAAACCTGATTACACATCAGCGTTACAATAGAGCGCGCCGTGGGGCCTGCCGTCGAGTCTGGCAACCGTCTACTTCCGCTCTGAGACGAGCCAGCCAACTCGCCTCGCCTCATAAAACGGATATGCATGGTCGTCGGAATCCATGACAATGACCAGATGTACCACATAAAACGTTCAACCTCCGGTCTGCAGCTACACCAGGAAGTGTGAAGGATCGATGAGAGTGATATTGACCCCCTTCGCCACGGAGGCAGGGTCTTGACGCCAAGGGCATTCCCCGGATGAAGGAGACGCTGTTCTTCTGATTTGCAACCGAAAGAGTTCACCAAAGTCAATGAGCTCCTTAGATTGCCGCATTAGTTCCACTTCGCTTCCTCTGCCTCCAAAGCTCGAGCCATCGCATTATTATTATGATTGTAGGTGTGAAAGTTGTGGAAGCAGTGGTGCAGATGGCAATAGAGGAAGTAGCAGCTGTAATTGTCATTGAGGTCGCAAAGTCTTCGTGGGAGGCACGCAACTGCCAGATGACATTTGGCAGCTGCACACTCTGCAGCTCCCTGAGTTCTCCCGAGTCCCCATCTTCATTGTCTACGTGATAGCATCAGTGGCAGTTACAGCAGCGGCGGCAGCAATAACTCGAGCAACTGTTCTGGGGTCGTGCACTGGCAGAAGCCATTGAGTTTCCAATCGACAGGGTCGGCCGCTATATTTGACTTCCGGTTAGGCAGTTAAACGGTCGGTAACCCCTCCATTGAATTTACCTTCGGTCAACGAGTAGCGGTTAGCTGTAACTTATGGTCATGAATACACAGTAGGGGCAGATGACCTTCGACCAGAGAGTTAACCGTTGGAAGTCGGGTTTGACCTCCAGTGAACTCTGTCCTTGAATACCAGGCCTGAAGTCAGCAGTAGCAGCAGTGGCGATTGTGGCAAGAGTAGCGGTAGTGCCAGTGGAAACAGCGGAAATAGCAGTAGCAGAAGTAGCAAGAGGAGGAGGAGGAAGAGGGGGAGGAGAAGGAGGAGGAGGAGGGAGGAAGGGAGGGAGGGAGAGGGAGAGGGGGGGAGGGAGGGAGGGAGGGAGGGAGGGATGGAGGGAGGGGAGGGAGGGAGAGAGGGAGGGCCTAGGGAGGGAGGGAGAGAGGGAGGGAGGTAGGTAGGAAGAGAAGGAGGGAGGGAGGGAGTGAAGGAAGGGAGGGAGGGAGTGAAGGAAGGGAGGGAGGGAGAAGGACGGGAGGGAGGGAGGGAGGGCGGGAGGGAGGGAGGGGAGGGAGGGGAAGGTGGAGGGAGGGAGGGGAGGGAGGGAGGGAGGGGGAGGAGGGAGGGAGGGAGGGAGGACGGGATGGATGGAGGGAGGGAGGGAGGGAGAGAGAGAAGGAGGGAGGGATGGAGGGAGGGAGGGAGGGAGGGAGGGAGAGTCTCAGGGAGGGAGGGAGGGAGGGAGGGAGGGAGGGAGAGTAGAAGGATGGTAGGGAGGGAGGGAGGGGGAGAGGAAGGAGGAGGAGGAGGAGGAGGAGGAGGAGGAGGAGGAGGAGGAGGAAGAGAAAAAAAAGGAACAAAAAGCAGTGAGGGAAAGAGAAAAACGAAAATACGGAATGAATTATAAAGGGGAGAATAAAGAAAGAAGAAGGAAGAAAGACATAAGAAAGGAAGAAAGAAATAAGAAGTAAGAAAGAAGGAAGTAATACAAAAAGAAAGAAGAAATAAAGAAAGAAGAATACAGAAAGAAAGAAGGAAAGAAAAAATGAAGGAATAAAGAAAAAATATAAAAAGAGAAAAGGAAGAAGGAAGAAAGAATACAGAACGTAGAACGACTGAGGGAAGGAAGAAAGAAAGAAAAGTAGCAACAGCGACAGCTGAAGCAACTCGGTCGCCAAGAAAAGAAGCAGTTCACTGCCCTCCAAAAAGTTGTCTTTTTCTAGGAATGAAAATGAGAATCCCAACTGCTTTCCAGCATCTCATTATCTAACGCAAGTCTAGTCTTGCGTCTGTCAGATCGAAAATGAGCTCATTCCAGGGAATCTTCATCACGAGGCACAGAAAAAGCAGTCATCTCAGAAAGTGTTTTCTCAGAGATTATGGATGAACAGCTGGTAGAGTTTCTCCACTTTGGAACTTGAGTGATAAATTCTGCACTTTCAATTAACAGCGAGTGGGAGGGAACATTATCACGAATGGAAACGAGTATTGGCTTTATTAAACCAGCACACACAAAATCCGTCCCTAAATCAAAGCTAAAGCTCTCCTTTGTAGCGCTAGTCTTACAAACATGGCATCGAAAGATTGGTCATCATCTTAAAATGTTTCTGGGTCTTGGTGGTTTGGAAAAAAATCCTGTGCAAGGAATCGAATATTTCATATTTTTCATTTGTTGGAAAACGCGTCACACTTTCATCACTTTCTACGTGTAAATCCACTGTCAAACTGCTAAGCTGCTCATGGCACGGCGATAATTGTATGGTCTCTGAAACTTTTTCCTTTCTCAAAGTTTTTTCCCAGAATAGTCCAGTCAGATGTAAACCCATTCGAACCTACAGTGGCGGGTAGCTGTCTGCATATAGGCTCTGCACGGAGATCAAAAGGCCCACTCACTGCTTTCAGGGTGCCGCAGGTGCTAAGCATCAACGCAGACGGGGCCGTTCAATGCCTATTATCTTTGTCTGAGATCCCTCGCTGCAAAGCTTTTAGCTCCTGCTCCGGTAAAATTCCGCCAGGGGTGACCCGAGGCCGCTAAAGGGGCTAAGATGCTCATGACGAATGCGGAATGTCGTCAGGTGCGGAATTTTGAATTAAGTTGTGGGCGAAATGTTGG
Source organism: Theodoxus fluviatilis (assembly GCA_034096865.1). Lineage (NCBI taxonomy): Eukaryota > Metazoa > Mollusca > Gastropoda > Cycloneritida > Neritidae > Theodoxus > Theodoxus fluviatilis. Next base: position 4,668 of record JAWQFJ010010881.1, read on the forward strand.
ATGGTTCGGACGGGCTCTGAAGGGGCTCCATCTCCGCACCCATGTCAGAATCAATTCGTCCGACTGTCTGGCCCCCGGGCAGCTGCTCCTCCCAGAGTTATGCAAGGGCCGATCCATCTGCGGGGTGTGGGGAGTTGCTGCACAAAGCGGCAAACTGAGACGGTGAAGATGGGAAAGTTATCTGTGAACTTGTCCTTTCTTGTTAAAGAGATAAAATACGAATATAGTGAGTGGAATAGCTAGCAAAGACGAGTAGGAACCCCCCCCCCCCCCCCCCCCCCCCCGCTTTCCCTTTCACATTAAGTAAAAGGGGGCGATCCTCATTTCGGCAACAAATTAATGGGTTTTCTTGTCAACTTTGCCAACTAGTTTTTGAATCCACGACTGCTATTTTACACCTCGAAATCAGAGCAAAGGCTCTGTGATTGCTTTGGGCCGTCGTTTAATATGAAACAAGAACATTTTACCTGAACCTTTTGTGTCCAGGAGGCCAACGTGTTTCACTGGTACTTTTTGCGAGGAGACACTATGTTTTCATTAACGACTTGGGGAAGCCGACATTTTGGAGTTATCGGAGATTACACTCGAATCATATCCAAAACAATAGCTCTCTTTACATTAGTTCATCAATAAACACATCTCACTCACTCACTCACTCACTCACTCACTCACTCACTCACTCACTCACTCACTCACTCACTCACTCACTCACTCACTCACTCACTCACTCACTCACTCACTCACTCACTCACTCACTCACTCACTCACTCACTCACTCACTCACTCACTCACTCACTCACGCACTCACTCACTCACTCACTCGCTCACTCACTCGCTCGCTCGCTCACTCGCTCGCTCGCTCGCTCACTCGCTCGCCCACCCGTCCGCCCTACCGCCCGCCCGCCCGCCCGGCCACTCGCCTGCAAGCCCGCACGCACGCACGCACACTAGCTCGCTCACCCATCCACCAACCTACTCACTCACTCACTCACTCACTCACTCACTCACTCACTCACTCACTCACTCACTCACTCACTCACTCACTCACTCACTCACTCACTCACTCACTCACCCACCCACCCACCCACCCACCCACCCACCCACACAATCCTCTAAGCTCACGGTGGCTCCACCCAGGTGTGTCTGGGACTAGGGATCGCAGCTTATGCCAGGTTTTCCCCTCTTCACGCATTTCCTGCCCCCCCCCCGCCCCCCCCCCCCCCCCCCCCCCCCCCCCCCCTGTGCTCGGTTATCATTCAGCGTGGCTGAGACTAGTGAATATAGTCTCAGCAACAGGTTGGTCACGTGATAGCCTAAATTCTTCCATAACATGCATACCACCGTTCTGAACAGCCACGCTGAATGCCATATCACATCGTGAGTGTATTCCTCCGCTTGTTGTGATACACTCCATACTGGCAGCCATTTTCCCGTCAGTTCATTTTCTAAACATCGATTTCCCATGAATGTAAAACTTGTATGCGGTAAAATTCGAATCACAAAAGTGTAATATTGTGAACTCTACTAATTATAAGGACTTTGAATACAACAGCAATATTTATACTTCATTGAGCGAGTAAGGCAACCAATCCCGTCTGCATAATCTTCGATACACACAGAAACCCACTGAGTGCTTTTGCTGATGAGGAATCATTAATTTAATGTATGCTTAGAAGGATTAAACTTAGAAAAACTGCTTCTGAGCTATCCGATAATATCGAACTTCGGAATCGGACGGATTCCTACAGAAGAAACTTCCATTCGATTAACGTTCAACACAGGTTAAATCACTTACTGACTCCATCAGTCGACACCGAATGATCGAAGTGTGGAGCTCGTCAAACAGTGTGAAGGCAGTTAGACCACAGGTTCCGGCCAGAAAGCATTTACTTGCGAGAGTATAACCATAGATTCACGAAACCATCCCGGACCCATAGGAATCCTTTTTGCTGCGTAGGTCCAAAGATCGCGTGTATTACCAAAGACTATTCATAACTGTATAATCTTTGGTATTACTATACACAATCGCACGTGCTCGGCAGTTTGCAACCTTATAGACACGTTCGCGCTAAAAGTAGTTCTCAAATGATTTCCTGAAAATCTCATAGATTAGTTTTATTAGAACACAAAATTTGTGTTTATCTATCGGGATAAATAATTGGAGTGAAATAGAATCGCCTCTTTTTACTCTCAATGGTCTTCTGATCATGTTGAATTTTGATTGGTAGAATCAATGGAATGTGGAGCCGAAGTCACGTGACCAACCTGTGTCAGAGACACTATGATCTCTGTGTTCAGAATGCTCGGTTATGTGTCGAGTGGTCTGCAGTAGACACCCCTTGGGATCTCAAATGTCCACAATTATCGCTGGGATAATCTTCGTCGAGGCTATTGCCACAAAGCGCGCGAGAACAATGGGAGCGTTTCTTAGGCGTAGAATCTCGAGGACAAGGCGTTGCCTACGTTTCTTGCTCATTAGCCGTAGCTGACTCTCGCTCGCCTTCGACTAGCCATCGAGGCGAGCCCCTTACCTAACAAACGCGCCCATTTCCCCACAGATATAAATGTTGCTGGAAGACATGTTCGTCTCACCGAGGCGGATGACATGTGTTTAACGCTGGGCCCCATGACCTGTCTCCCAGGATGAATTTGAAGCGTACTGTGGCGTGAAAGAGTAGAAAACCATTTTCCCTCAAAATCACGTAACTTACATCCTTTTAATTCCATTCATCGCAGCTTTCATACAGTGAGACATTAGCTCATTTCTGAAAGGTTTCCTTAAACGGGCCACACTAGGAGAGGGGTGGGAGAAAGACAGTCAAACTGGAGGGAAACACACATTTGGCGGAACACAACATCTAATTGGCTGTTTTTACGGGGGGTGGGGGGTGGGGGGGTGTTTCGAACCGTCAAATGCTGTTGTCATGTTATGAATGAATCACTGCAAATTCACTGAAAATTAACCAATCAAGATCGCTTGCCAGTCAGACGCTGTTGCTTGCTAGCTTGTATGGCCCGCCAGCGTGGCCGTCTTTGCACACCCCTCTCCTCGGACGAGTCCGCTAATGTGGCCCGTTTATGGAAGCCTTTCCCGCATTTCCCATGACAAGCAAAATGTCTGAAGTTCAATGCTATCGCTTACTTCGCAAAGGAAACTGTGCGCTGTGGCAGCGCTCTACGTGATTTTCCATCTCCTTCGAATACAGAAAGGAGATATGTTGTTTGGATGCTGTAGGTAAACCCATCCCACCTTCCCCGGCAGACAAAAGGGGCGTGTTTCTGTTAAGGGTCTGCAGCAACTCGAGATGACACAAACAATGCCTTTAGAAGTGACGCCGAACAGATCCTCCTGAGCTCTTTAAAAGTTCCCGACTGAGAGGTTCAAAAGCCCATAAGGTGACGCGGTTTCCCTTCGCTGACTCAGACCGCGAAAAGATCACACAGAAAAAGTAAAGAAGAATATATATATATATATATATATATATATATATATATCTTTCTCTCTCTATGTCTTTCTTTCTCTCTCTATGTCTCTGTCTCCGTCTATCTCTGTCTCAGTCTGTCTCTCTCTGTCTCTGTCTGTCTGTCTCTCTCTCTGTCTCTCTCTCTTTCTCTCTATGTCTCTGTCTCTGTCTCTCTGTCTCTGTGTCTCTGTCTCAGTCTGTCTCTGTCTCTCTCTGTCTCTGTCTGTCTCTCTCTGTCTCTGTCTGTCTCTCTCTGTCTCTGTCTGTCTGTCTGTCTGTCTCTCTCTGTCTGTCTCTGTCTGTCTCTCTCTCTTTCTCTCTGTGTCTCTCTGTCTCTCGCTCTGTCTCTCTCTCTCTCTCTCTCTCTCTCTCTCTCTCTCTCTCTCTTCTCTCCTCTCACCTCTTCGTCTCGTAGCATGGCAAGATTTTTTCCCAGCCGCCGTCTGCGCTTTTTTTCTAGGCCGATGAGCGACGTGTTCAGCAGCTTATCATACGACCTGTAAGAATGGCTGATGACGCTGGATTGCTTTCACCCCATAGGAAATATGAGCTCGTCACTCAAAGTGACAAGTCTGCAGCCTTCAGCAGATGATGACATTGTTTGGCGAAAAGTGTAGAACCATACCTTTTGAGGCTTGTAGCGTGTGTAATTCATCATGGCAACGAGAGCTCACAAGCCGATATTGCGTGTTACTCAATGCCAATCTTGTGTGCCATGTAATCAACTACCACCCCTACACACGTCTTTCTGATGGGATCTTCGGTCTGACACTTTCGAGGTCTGTTCCATTGATACCCTTGACCACCGTATTACCCCAAACTGCGTTTGATTGACAGTTGCTTTTCCTTTCGGGACAAGATATGTGGCGAGATTCGAGCAGGAAGTGTCAAAAGTCGCCCTAGACACGCGCAAATGACACGGAATAGTCATTCAGGCGGCTGAATCCAATTAAAACTGTTATGTCTCGCACTTACGGGGTGGAGCATCTAATTTACTCCAACGAATTGTAGCTGGTCCTGCCAAATTGAGTCGCTTGGATACTTTTTAAAAACTGAGAAACGGCCAAAAATTTTGTCACTCCAGCGATTTTGAGATTGAACTCGATTCAGAGAGGTGAATCACACCTACGTTTACTTCGAGAGTTTTAATTTCACATCTACCGCAAAATGCTCACCTTTGACGCCTTTAGATAGGTACTGCAATGTCAGTGTGGGGAAACAAAAGTATGATTGCGTAACACCCCACCTCATCTTCACATCGCTTCTGTCGCACTTGCGAACCGATCGGTCACGTGTTTCGTGTGGTTACACGCCACGGGCTTTCATCTAAACGCGTCGCTCGTTTGCATTGGTCGTTGGATGTTGTATGTAAGAATTAGCTCTGGGCTACATTTCTTTGATGTGGCTTGATTACATGGAAAGGGTTGCTATGCAAATGTAGCTCAAACGCAGAAAGCCGTTTTCTTGAAAAACACTTTCATGGTACATACGAATTTATGTTGTCAGAGTTTGCAATCACTGCAAGCACTTATACCACTTGTGGTGTCATTTTGAAAGGGTTTTAGTGTACTTTACGTTGACATAACATCTGAGAATCACAAAAAGTATCCTTGTGACTCATTTTGGGAGCTCATGTCACAAATAGGCCGTCATTGACGTCTCATATTTCCAGCATGCAACTTTCGAGATCAGGCACTTTTCTTTCAAGCTTCCTGTTAGATCATCACCTACCAATAAGAACATTGTAGAGCCTTAGAAAACACAATATGCAGTACGGTACTTTCCCCCCTATTCCATCTCATTATAAAGGCGATGTTCATTAAACTGTTCTACCCTTAATGAGCAAACGTAGGTTATTCAAGTCGAGATAATTACGAAATGGCAGGTAGAAGCGTCTGAAATTGCTAATTGCTTTATTTGCTGGGAATGCCGCAGTTTTTAATGACAAAGAGGAACTGTTAGAAAACATGACGTAAAAACGCAAGTCAAACACAATATTTTTACTTCCATTATCGCCTTCCTCTCTCTCTCTCTCTCTCTCTCTCTCTCTCTCTCTCTCTCTCTCTCTCTCTCTCTCTCTCTCTCTCTCTCTTTCTGCGCGCATGTGTGCGCGTGTGAGTGCCTGCGCGCGCGTGTATGTATGTATGGGTGTGCGTGAGTGCGTGTGTGTGTGTGGGTGTCAGTCTAAGAGTGCGCGCATGTATGCATGTGTGTGTGCGTGCGTGCGGGTATGTGTGTGTGTGAGTGTGTGTGTATGTGTGTGTATGTGTGTGTGTGTGTGTGCGGTGTGTGCGTGTGCGCGCGTGTGTGTGTGTGTGTGTGTGCGCGCGCGCGACTGTGTTTCTCTCATCGTATCTCTGTATTTGTCTCTGCAAGCAATTTTTACTCGTCATGTTTATCTCTGATTCTTTATTTTTCTGTCAGCCTCTTTTTCGATTTATGTAAGGAATAACTTTTGTCTCATTGAAAGGTTACTCTCTGCTTGATTGTTTGATGCCAAAGGGGGGTAGATATGGATATGACGTTGATAGAGAAACATCTTGGACAAAATGTTTGTCGAGGAAACGTTTTGAGTGTTTTCTTGATCATTTTCCACTCGATGTTACGTCAAAGGAAGTGTTCTTTATTGATGAGAAAACGATACTCGGCTTCACAAAATACATTTCAGTTTTGTACTTCCTTGTAAAGAAAGGTTGTTTTGAAATATTCGAGGAAGTGTAGAGAAGATGGGTCCGCACAACGTAATTACATTCCAAAAGTTGTTTACCCTGTTAGCGGTTGCTTTCTTTGAAGCAATGTCTGAAGGATACTTTTTGCAAACCTAATATCCGAAAGGTAGTCAACACAACAACTTTTTTGAGTCCTCTTTCATCTCCTGGCTGTTCTGCTGTTTTGACATATTTCGCCCCTTTTGACGCTTACAAACAAATGCACGCTAAAGCCGCGCTTTTATTTGTCGATGCTGTCGTCTGCTTAGCCGAAGTTTTGACTTGCCGCAAGCAGTTTTGAGACTTATGGCTAGTGGCTGAAGCTCTAAGTAGAAATTGGCAACCGTGTACTTCGAAGTCCAACGTTCTCTTGGCAGGTGTGCCCGATGCTGCGTCCTGATTGGCTTGTCAGAGAGATCGTTTGCACCTGGAGGCTTCATCGTTTGTATAGTCACAATTGAACAACCCGTGCCAACTCTATTTCTTTAGATTTTCAAGGAAAATGCTCCTTTTTAGAATTATTGACACATATACTACGTAATCGTAACCAAACAACAATATATATTTCTCAATTCTTTATGGAGACTACATCAATATTTTCTTCACATTGCTACATTATTCGCATTCAAATGTGGTTAAAAGAAGCTAATTTGGCCAAGTACTGGACATATAGCTACACCATACTTCATACCTTATTATGTAACTCAGTGGTGCAGGCAGTGACGTATGCATATCATTACAGCCAGTTGCGGCCTATTCGTATGCAACGGTCCCCGGACACAAGATCGCGTAAGTCCACCTCCGCCTTCGTTTACATCGGGTACGACCCCCAAATACGACACGGCTTGGCGAGTGGCTGCGGCCGTCTGTGTTACTCACACTAATACACCTAGAAGTGCAGGCCGTCTGTGTTACTCACACTAATACACCTAGAAGTGCAAGCACGTACGCACACGAGTGGCTGCGGCCGTCTGTGTTACTCACACTAATACACCTAGAAGTGCAAGCATGTACGCACACGAGTGGAAGATACAGAAAATATATGAAATTGAGACAAATCTTATAGTTTTAGCCGAATCAAACTTTACTCAACGTCGACAGGGCGCTCTCAGGGTTAATGAAAGGCAACATTTTGTGCACACAGGTGCATGTAGATGCGCACACCTTATCACACATGTAATCATGTCCATCTCATGTCCACATGTACATCCCCCCATACACGTGGCGAAACAATGTGCATTAATGAATGTTGTTGCAGTAACTGGAAAACAAGTCTGACAAGTTTTTTTAAAAATACAGATGAGTTGGACATCTTTTTTTTAATCGACCATCTTGGTTTCTCAAGTTTTAATTGCGAACGAGCTTAAATTATTACTTTTTCTGCTCTAACCCAATGGTGTTATTTTACTACTGTAAACAGGGCAGTTGGAATTACGGAAACAACTGTATTTATTCCAAAACAGCATCACAACAAGAATGATTGCATTAATTACCGCACCAGTTATGGACAATATCGATCTGTTATGGACAATATCGATCTGTTATGGACAATATCGATCTGTTATGGACAATATCGATCTGTTATGGACAATATCGATCTGTTATGGACAATATCGATCTAAGCACAAGCTTCCTCTTTCGCAAGAAGGCAGAAATCTTTTTTTTAACTTTTTGAAGGCTTGTGGAGCAACCTCGTTTCTAAAAATGATGTGCAGATCTTTGAGCACTGCATGAATATTGTTCTGCGAAACTGCTTTAATGTCCGTGTTTATTACTTGTAAAGACTTTGCACACACACACACACACACGCACACACACGCACACACACACACACACACACGCACACGCACACACACACACACACACAGAGAGAGAGAGAGAGAGAGAGAGAGAGAGAGAGAGAGAGAGAGAGAGAGAGATCGGGGATGGCACTATAAGAATCCTAACTGTACACCAATGATCTGAATAAAGAGAAACTTGAAGTCAATCTGTAGCTGCAGGACAGCCTTTTTGCCACAGGCAGATGCGCGGAGTATTTCGGGCGCTGCTTCCACGTTGATTCGCACTTTTGAAGCTCGGTCGTGCACTCCTTGTCCACGTGCAAAGAAGTCAGATGGGTTTTCCAAAGACTTTTAATCAGCGGTTTTGATCTTCAGGAATAGGTCTTCCAAACGACAGATGGCGAAAGATGGAGAAAAAAGACTCACCTACATCAAGTCCAGTTGGCTCCTGTGATCATATGAAATCAAGAGATCTTGGCGAACCTACAACAACTATCCTGCCTACCTTCAAATAAGTATTTTCTTTTACAGTCGAAACTATGGAATTTTCTTACTGAGATTTTAGAGCCTCTCTCCTCTTTTTCTACGAATCTCAAAATAGGAATCAGATGCGAGTGTTGATTCGTGGAACATTTTCTTGTACGGCGATTTGCCTCCAAGCACAAAACTTTTCCTCGCGAGTCCAGGCAACACGGCGCTCTGATTTGCATGGTTTCCTTTAGTTATTTGGAGCAGCTGCTGAAAGGAAATCCTTCAAGAGACAACAACAGACTGGGGTAACGGAGAAAAGGATCGAACAGGTCTCCTCATTTAAAATCGGCCCAGTTACAAAGGTTCCTTCCTTGTGCTGTGCCGGAAATTATCTTCTGCGTTTGCGATTTGGACGCGGATCTGACGTCACGAGCACGTGTCTAAAAGTTGGACAAGGTGTCGGTATAGGATAGCAGTCATCATTCGAAATAGGGTGGTGACTGCATCCTATGTTACTCGCTTGAATGACAAGTTTGTGGAGTCTAGCTTGGCCTGAAGAAGGAGCTAGACTCAGAAAGTTTGCCATTCCAGCGATTTGCATGGACATTTGTCACCACCCTCCTTCGAGTGTCGTAATGATGGAAGTTTGCAGCATGCAAAGCTTTGCACGGTCGCATGGAGACTGGTGCTCGGAACTTTCAACTGTCTATTCCTTCTTGATACCAGTTATACACCCGACCAAATAGGCCTGACATCGTTGTGTGTGTAAATTTACCCCCAAAATATAGCATATCTGCTTTTGTTTTATATACAGGAAATATGATTTGTCGGCAGCTCCTTATAAATAAACATATAAAGAAAACATAACATGTCAACATAACACACAGCGGATTGTTTTCCGCAAGCCCAACCTCCCACATCCCACCATATATCGCAACCATCTCTTCTTTCTGTACTTCTTTCATTCCTGATTATCGCGCGACTCTCTCGTGCCCTTCTGTCTCACCTTCCCAGCCCACCCCTGCCAGTAATGTTTCATTGATTTTCTTTACGACCTGTAAACTTATTTCATTAGCTCCGTTTCTTTTGTATTGAATCACCCCCTTCGTGTATAATTCTTTCAGCTATCAAATTATCTAAGCTACGTCTTCTCACTTAATACAGAGACTATGGCTATGTGCAATGGTGCCTTCGTCAAGCAAATCTTAAGGGTACGGACTTGGGCCACTCTGTGAAATCAAAATCACTGTCACGTCTGTCATTCGCGAACGACAACAAAAGCAGAGTGGTCGGTGTCACTTCCTTTGTCTTTCCTGTATTGTGGAAGTCCTCGAGATCCGAAAAAGATTCCTCCTTTCCTGGCTCTGCTGGCACACTCCATTACGTCTGCATTTCCAGTTGGAAGGTGAGGCAGTCACACACAAAGGACACTTTGTGTTTCCGTGCTGCAGCTGACCACAAGGCAGCCTGTGTTCCCATTGCGGATTTTCGTAACAAGCACTTGCACGTTGTTGTGAGAGTCTCGAGCTGTTTTGCCAGAGCTTTTTCAGTCGACAATTGCACTTCGTCTTTTGCATTGAACGAGTCGCCTTGGCGCCACTCTACTTGACCTTGTCGATGCGTAATGCCCTTGAAGTTCTCTCTCTCTCTCTCTCTCTCTCTCTCTCTCTCTCTCTCTCTCTCTCTGTCAGTCAGTCTGCCTGCCTGCCTGCCTGCCTGTCTGTCTGTCTGTCTGTGTGTCTGTCTGTGTGTCTCTCTGTGTGTATGTGTGTCTGTCTGTCTGCCTGTCTGTGTGTCTGTCTGTGTGTCTGTGTGTCTGTCTGTCTGTCTGTATGTCTGTCTGTCTTTCTGTACGTCTGTCTGTCTGTCTGTCTATGTCTGCCTATCTCTCTGTATAAGTGTGTCTGTGTGTGTCTGCTTTTGTGTGTGTCTGCCTGCCTGCCTGCCTGCCTGCCTGCCTGCCTGCCTGTGTGTCTGTCTGTGTGTCTGTCTGTCTGTCTGTGTGTCTGTCTGTGTGTCTGTCTGTCTGTCTGTCTGTCTGTCTTTATGTGTGTGTGCGTGCGTGCGTGCGTGCATATGTGTCTGTCTGTCTATTTGTCTGTCTGTCTTTCTGCCTTCCTGTCTGTTTTCACATATGAAATATGCGCCAATTCACAAGAGCAATTTGTTTCAGGAGAATGTTTGTGGCATATGTGCTACTTTTTCTCGTACAAAACCCACAAAAAAAGGAGAGAGGTGCTACAAAAACCACATTTGAACAGCTTTGCTGTAGTGCAAAATAACGTTATGCTTTCACACGTGTAGCCCGAAATGCCCATATCTCTGTTTTGTCCATTTGCTTTGTTCCTAACAAGCCATTAGGATAAACGAATTCCAGACTTATGTGATAGTCTTCGACACTATGAAGCTCAGAAAAGCGGTCCTTCAAAATGAAGGTAAAAGAAGAAACTATGCTTGAAACTCCAGTATACCTTGCAGACCCTATCAGCTGAAATGGCTGAGTAAGAACTTATGGGACGAATACACTCAGAGACCAGCGAGATGCATTTTAGCACCCTAGAATTATGTGCGCAGTTTTCACTGTCGGGAATGTTGTTCAATTGCAACACGCAGAAAGACAGAAGAGATATGCAGTGAAACGGGTGTTAGAAATCATTACGTTTCCAAATTGCATGGTAACTTGCATGGTATGTGATGCAAATGGCTTGTGCACTCGATGCTCGTTAGACGTGTGCGCATCAGCAGCGATCAAACACCTTGTCGGCAAACACAGGAAAATAATGACTGCACCATGAGCAATTGCGTTACTGGGCACTGAGCAGAACTGGGGCACACATGTGTTGCTTAATTAATTGCTTCTTTACGGGGCCTGTTTCAAACGGGAGATGAAGAATAATTTTTACCGCTCGTCTGTAGCTTACGTTTTAAGATCTTTCAGGATTTGGCTTATTGTGGAACATTCTCGGTATCGGGGCCAGGTGGTTATGACGGGAAGTGTTCTGAACACTTAACAAAGGGTGACAGTTTCTATACAATCTTAAGAGCTGGATTCGTCAAATACATCTTTTGGCGTGTTCAAATTTGTCTCAGAGACTTTCATACTCGATTAGGGTGCAACAGAGGCCAGTACGCAACGTCTCCGTAAATTGTGTACACGAATTGGGTTTGGATGGCTTTTTGTCGTTCAGGTATCCCTGGTAGCCATTTTGACTGCTTGCGACTGACCATGGCACAGCTACTGAAGCAGCTCCCAAATGGTTCGTTGAGTCACAGTGACCTCATCAGATCAGAATGTGCGTTTGCGTTTTCTGGGATGAAGAAGACTATGGAAGACAGAATCGATTGCCAAGAAGACGACATGTCCAGCATCCTTATCATCCCCACTTCACACGCGGTCAGCTCTCACTGACAGCTGTCGGCAGAGGAAGACACAACGACTACAACAGAAGAGATTCTTTGGGATACTCCTCGGAATAACCACTCGCATTTCCAAGATTGAAGGCCAGGATATACGTTGACATCGCTATTGTTTTCATATCTACATGTATTACCTTGGGTAGATCTACGTTCATATTGACTGTGTGTGAGTGATAATGTTTCCTCCATCGTCGTCGTCGTCCTCCTCCTCCTTCTCCTCCTCCTCCTCTTCTTTCTCCTCCTCCTCCTCCTCTTCTTTCTCCTCCTCCTCCTCTTCTTTCTCCTCCTCCTCCTCTTCTTTCTCCTCCTCCTCCTCCTCCTCCTCCTCCTCCTCCTCCTCCTCCTCTCCTCCTCCACCTCGTCCTCTTCCTCCTTCCTCCTTTCTTTTCTTTTCTTCCTTCCTTTTCGTTCTTCCTTCTCCTTCCTTTTCCTCATTCCTTCTCCTCCTTCCTTCTCCTTTTTCCTTTTCGTCCTTCCTTCTTCTTTTTCCTATTCGTCCTTCCTTCTCCTCCTTCCTTTTCCTCTTCGTACTCCTCCGTTTTCTTCGTTGTCGTCGTCCTCCTCTTCCGCCCTTTTTGTTCGTCGTTGTCCTACTCAACTTTGTCGTTTGCCTCGTCCTCTTTCTCCTTTTCCTCCCACAACTTCCATCAACGTACATTCAACGCCAAGCCGAGTATCACCACGCCAAAATTCATGTAATCCTCAATGTTGTTGTGCTCGTTGTTATCGCCTTCCTGTCATCATCATTCCGATCTGCACTTGAAATACTTGTCTGTCCTGTCACGACATTGATCTGCCTTCCCCTCTTCATCTTCTGTCTTCTGCCGTTCCCATCTTTTGCAACACTACAACGACATATTATTGCCTTGTTCATGCCGAATTTCTATCTTTACTTTCAAGTGTTTTGTCCTCTGGAGCCAAGGTGGCGAGACTGTATTGTTACTGCATCGTGACAGCTTGTGACTTCCGGTCGTTTCCTTTCTTCCGCGTCCTGGAAAACAGTTCAATGAAGGGAGACCCTGTTTCTCGAAAGACCACACCGAGTTCCAAAATAGCCACTCCACACTCTCTCGAGGACATTACGTCTGGAAATGCAAGCCCTCGTGTATTCGAGGCCATTATGGCGATGGTATTGCTGACAGTACAAAGATGACACTGCCTTCATTGTCTGAGATTGGAGAACGTCCCTGGCGGCGCACGGTTCTCCAGGGAAGATGAAGACCAGCCTGCCGTGGGCGTGAGCAGGGAAAAGAACATCGGAAATGGCGAAAGTTTCTGTGCGAATAAGAAGGGAAGCGCGCGTGGGGAGCCCCCGACAACTGAAGATGTTCTGTCTGCACTTTTTGCACCACGTGAATGACGCCAGGGAGAGAAGCCCGGAAAATGCAGGAAAGAGAGCTCCGGGGTGTCGTGTTT
>JAWQFJ010010882.1:5000-7500 GCA_034096865.1 Theodoxus fluviatilis
TCGACGTGAGCTTGTAAAGCAGTTAGTCGACCACGCGATTCATTATTTGCCTCGCTGGGACAAGCATTCAGTGAAAGTTGTCAAACTTTACTGGTCTTTGTGTCGTCGGAAGCTTGCAATCGAGCTTGTCGACAACACAGTCACCAGTTGCGTGGCGGCACGACCCGGTGAAAATAATCAAACTACGTTGTCTGCTTTGACATGAGCTGGCAACTAAGTTTATCGATCACGCCGTACCCAGCAGTTTCACCCATTCAGCGAACATCTCATTAACCACCAAACACCTGCGCGACCATAAAAGCACTTCCCCGAGGCTATTGTACAGCAACGAACGAATTATTCATACCATGTCCATCTGGACACGGGAGAAACAACAACGTAGACGTCTTAGGGCCTCCGACACGGCCGCTTCCCGTGTGGTGGTCGGCTCTGGACAGTCACGTGGTGAAGAATACCTCCCTGCATTCGTCATCAGCAACCTTTGCAACGTCCGCCAGCTAATGGAGACCATTCATGGGTCAGACGGCTTTGCACGGTGACCAATGAGGGAGAGGCGAGACTGACCCGAGGTCCTCGGCTCTCAGACACCGTTGGGACGGCACGCGAATTCCTTCTGAATGGCATGTACACTTTTCAGTAACTCCTCGGCAACAACAGGTCCCAACTCCTCGGCAACAACAGGTCCCAACTCCTCGGCAACAACAGGTCCCAACTCCTCGGCAACAACAGGTCCCAACTCCTCGGCAACAACAGGTCCCAACTCCTCGGCAACAACAGGTCCCAACTCCTCGGCAACAACAGGTCCCAACTCCTCGGCAACAACAGGTCCCAACTCCTCGGCAACAACAGGTCCCAACTCCTCGGCAACAACAGGTCCCAACTCCTCGGCGATGCCCATCAGCGTGTGCAGGTTGAGATGGTCTTGATTAGGCGAAGGCGGTTGTCGAAATAAAGACTGGAATAGAGATACACATTTTCTACGCTAAAACTTTCTGCCAAGCAGAATATAACTACAAGTACAGGTGTTCTTTCAGAGGAATTGATGAAAGTGCTCTGCGTTTTAAAAAAAAGTAGAGAAGAGCTTTGGGGGGTGGTAGATGTATGCGTTTTTCAAATAAATCAAGCAGAAAGTATGGATACCCAAATAGTGTTAAACTGTTCTCAATAGAGGTAGTGGATACAACTTCAAGCAATTGACATTCGCTACTTCGCGTCCTGTGCATGCGCCCTCGAGTACCAGCGAAATACTCCGTACACAAAGCATAAGTACTTCAGGAATGCCACCTGTACATAGATAATATTAAGAAATTATCTAAGTCCAGAACGCAAATCAAATTAATAAATTACCAATGTGGCCTGTTCGGATCGCGTTTGATAGTAACATGTGAAGACAAAATAGCGCGAGAAACAGATTTTTCCAAGACAAATATCTTTCCCTGCACCGTGAAGCATTGCCAAGGCACTTCTCCTGTTGCTGCCCAGGAGTTATGGCAGGTGTGACCTTACTGTAGATAACATGGGGATGCTGCTTGCGTGGAGGTTCATGTATTTTGAATGATGAGCCTATGGTAGTCCGATGCAGCGGGCACTGATTGAGAAAAGAATGATCTGTCTGGTCTGGTTTGGTCGTCCTTGGGTCTGTTCTGGTTTCCGCTCTCCATCCTTGCGCTGCTTCCAGCTCTTGCAGTTTGTCTTTAAAATCCATTTGTCCTCGCTTCATTTCCTCTTTTTGCCATGCTCTGCTTTCTTGTGCAGGCTCCGCGTTTTACTCTTGGTTCTTGGCCGATTTGTCACGTGATTATGTCTGCAGTCTCCCCTCTCCAATCACCAAGGGTCTGGTTTTGGTTGGTGCAAACTTGCAGTGTGTTTGATAGTTTATTGGGGTTAGTTATGCCTTCCTGTCTTAAGTAGCATGCCATTCGTGTTGCATATGATTTGCACGAGTAGTATTCAACGCTGGTAAACAGAACGATGTTCACTGGTGAGTTTCGCATGAGAACTGTTTGAATTGCGTTGCCAGAGCTGAATGTGGAGCAGAGGAATTCGTTTTGTTTTGGGAGACAGATGTGTGCAGACTGGGGTCATGTGTGGCCAGTCATGACTACAGTGGACAGGAAAAAAGACTTCCCCTGTGAAGAGAATGGGTGCCACTGCCGGGAGGAAGAGTCCAGGACTCCCAGAGCAGCCAAACTCTGCGGCTGCTGTTAAAGCAGCTGGAGGTGTACCAGCTGACACGTTAAAGTAAAGTACTGCAGTACTTGAGGAACTGGCCATGCAGGCCCATGTCTGCGAGCGTGACTAAATTGTTGTGGTGACTGGCCATGGAGTAGTAGATGTGACCAAGTTATTGCTGTGACTGGAAATGGAGACGTAAGTGTCACCAAGTTATTGCTGTGACTGGCCATGGAGACGTAGGTGTGACCAAGTTGTTGCTGTGACTGGCCATGGAGACCCTGGTGTGACCAAGTGGCTGTGACTGGCCATGAAGACCCTGGTGTGA
>JAWQFJ010010886.1:0-35120 GCA_034096865.1 Theodoxus fluviatilis
CAGGTTTCACAATCAGGTAGTGTTGAGAACATGGCTGAGAAAAGTCGGGAATTTTTGACAAACTGTACCAATTTTGACTTCTTTTTGTGAACCAAATGGAAGAAGCAGCTATTCTAAATTAAGAATTATACATGGTTTGTTCATCAATGTTGTTTTTGTTGACTTTTTGAGCGTGTGATTGGTGGCGAACCTTAAAATCCGGACAGACGCAATTTCCTTCCTGGCCTGCAAATGCCTCGAGTCAATGTAATAAAAACAGAAGTCAGGACCTTTAACGTAATATCGGATGATCAAGTTGTTTGAATAACGGTTCCACCTACATATCAATGTCACGAAACACGAAGGGGCGGGCTTAAGTTTGGTAGAAATCGAAGAAAAAGAAGAAAATAAGAAGTACCGGAAGTTGTCTGTCCGCTAAATCGCGCTACTCTGAGGATTAATAAATGGCTATTTTCTCCACCTAAAATGCCATTCTTGATTTTTGGGGGGGATGAAAACGATGTTTGGTGGTGTGTAGTTTTGATAAAAGCCGGCAAGCACACCACTTGAAGGTAAAATACGGCTCTGGCGTCTTTCTTACAGATTGCCGATTCAGTTCTGTCCGTGTGATCTACATTCGCAACTTCGCTTTTCTTGTGTAAATACACATCTTTCCAAACGGGATGTGACTTTTTACACGCTCTACACAGGTTAGAATGGCGCCATAGAACATGCGGGATAGCTTAGTTCACTTAGTTTCGATATCTTTGTTCTCGAGCCAAGGCGATTTCATCTGTCTGTCCGTAGCGTTCGCAACCTCCGTTCGCAACACAGACAGACGGCGTTGCGAACGTGGACAGACAGCGTTGCGAACGTTCAAGGCGTACGAGTTCCCGCTTTGAGTCGGGACAAAAATAGACACACTGTGTCTCGCAAGAGATTCAATAAACACAAATGACTCAGGAATCGGAAGCGTGATTTGCTCGTTTTCAGAATCTCCAGCGATTTTAAAGTTGCATCCAACCTACCCACCCATCCACCCATCCATTCACCCATCCGTCCGTCCGTCCGTCCGTCCCTCCCTTCAGTTATCTATTCATTCATTCATTCATACATTCATCCATCCATTCATCCATTCATTCATCCACTCGTCCATGCACCTATTCGCCCATCCATTCATCCATTCATCCATACATCCATCCAACTCTGCGGTCTCAAAGATGGATTACTCAGTGTGTTAAAAATGTCCAACCCCTCCAAATACAAAGACCGCCAGCACGTTTCCAACCCCAATGTCATCAGGGTTGGCGATTTTGTGTGGGCAGATTTTCACAATGTTGATGGGGTTCTGGCTGGCTCCTACAGAGGAGTGATCGTCAACAGGCCCAGTCATCCCCCCCCCCCCCCCCCACGCTTTCACGCCGCCGGTTCAGCTTATCGCGCCCCCTTCACAGCCTTATCTCTTCCCCCCCCCCCCCCCCCCCCGCTTCCACACCGCCGGTTCAGTTTATCTCGCTGCCTTCCCCCCCCCCCCCCCCCCCCCCCTCACTCTACTCCAAATAGCTCTGGATGCTACTCTTTCAGTCTTTGGCATGATGGTGGGTTGGCAGGTCTGTAAATTCATTCCATCAATAGACCCGTCACAAGTTTCATTTTGTTCGACACCGCATTTTTGTAAATGGGGGGTATAGGGTACTATACTGCCTGCCAAGCTACAATTTATATGCAAAATAATCTTGTTATGTTGTTTCCATGTTGATTAATGTTTGTACTTTACCCTGAATTGCTTTCAATGTGGTGATAAGGCATTTGAAGATGTGTAGAAAAGTTCAAAGGTTCTACGTCCATGTGAAGTTTATAAAAATTTGTCACATATACACCATAAATGGGCCCAAATCATAGCATTCTACATTGTTTGCTACTTGAATTCCTTCATAAAGCTGCTGGAATATTAATTTGAGTTGGATTTTTTGACAATTGAAAGTTAAAGTAACTTCATATATGTGTTTGCTGTATTTTGGGAATTAGGGGGGTAGGATACTAAACAGTCTACCAGGCTACAATTTGTTTGTATAATCACATATTACTGTTGTTGCCATGTTGTTTAATGTTTGTACTTAACTTTCAAAGGCTTTCAAGTTAGTAATTATGCATTTGAATATGTGTACAAGAAGTTAAAAGGTCCAGCGTCCATAAAATTACACAGGCGGGGACAACCGAATGGTCTCACAAGAAGAAAATGGCCATTTGAAAAACCTTTTATGAACTGTTTTTCCAGGGAAGATATAGTTTGTTTAGTTTTTGTTGTTAGAAGCTCATTTCTACAAGCTTTAGGCACCTTTTTGGCAGTTACAAAGATTGCGAGAGATTTCTTTGGATCAGGAGGGTTGGTGTCTTTGAACCAGGATTCTGTCAAAACTATCGCTTTCCATATAATTTTTGTTTTTGTTTTACAACAAAATAAACCTACTGTCTGCATTTCAATCTTTATTTGCTTTGGTTTTGACTTTTTTTTCCCCATGATGTGTGTGTGTGAAAAGGAAAAATGGAAACCATTGTGAAACCTGCCTACTACATTATTTTTGGAAGGAGACCGTAGTGCCGAGACCCATCAACGGGAATTTGTTAAAGATTTTAAAACTTTTTTTCCTCCCAGTGGTATACAATACACCTTTGCATTTAAACAGCGATGTTGAACATAATCTTGCGTTTCCTTGACCGACAATGGCCTTGTATAGCCCACAATCCGGTAGGCCCTTAAACTTCATATTGACCGAGAATTGACCCACTGCGTCTCCCTACGCGATTTGGATCGCCCTTCATGCGTTTTCGTGTTGGAAGGCTCTACACAGCCTTTGCGGGCTGATGGGCAGTGGGACTCGATTTAAATAATTTAGTGTGACTGATTCGGTGAATTGTACTAGACTCCACTGAGAGTTAATGCCCTGATAAAGATGGGTGTTTAATAACGTTGTGGCCTTATATAGCCATCCTTCCATCTCTACGCGATTTGTACACGGCGAATAAATAGGAACATCGTAACTTGACTGTTCTTACTCTTGCTTTTATATCCACCTGTGGGTTCAGAGTAAGAATTGACCCACCGCGTCTCCCCACGCGATTCATAAAAGGCGAATAACTAGGGACAGCGTGACTTGATTTAGGTTTACTCCAAACTGTTCTAGTGATTTTCGTGCTTGATGGCCTGACATAGCCTACAAAGGCTGACAAAACTCATCTTGATTCGTGCAGATAAACACTATATGATCCGTTTTCACAAACTGTCTTAACTCGCAAACATTAGATTTTGAGATTTGTATAAAAAAAATTGCAAGCATTTTTCATTTTGATATCAAACTTCAACTCCAAAAACTGCAGTTATGCTCAAAGACAGGTGGTATGCTGATATCCAATTTTTCCCTTTTAGCGGTTCTTTTTCATGCACGCATCAGCTCAAAATTTGGCATGTTGGTAGAGAGAATCTTTCTGAACATAGATGGTCAAGAGTACGCAGGTGCTGAGTACGCCGATTTCACTACCCTACCTCAAAACAGAGCCTCTTTCTCCTCACACTGTCAACTCACACAATCCAAACTTGTTTCATGTTGTTGACAAAAGATCGATGTTTCTGCACATGTGTTTGATGCTTAATAAATCTTCTTCAACTTTGATGTTTTCATGTTTTGCGCAAAAGATTGAATGAGAGAAAGTATGACGCTGCGGTGTAAAGTTAAGACGAATGCTAACCTCTAATTTGACTAACAATTATGGTTTTATTTCATTTCTTCTTGACCTAGGAGCAAAAATATCATTAATAATTGGATGTTGAAGCTGCAATAAAGTTTTTGTGTTGAATAGTTTAGTTGTATTTGAAGAAGACAGTTTGGAGTCTTATCTTAACTTGACACCAACACTCATTCAGAAAAAGACCCACAAAAGATAAACTAAAAATTACATTCAGTTTTTCTTTTCTGTACAGTTTAGACATCACCTAATGCATCATATTTATAGGAAATGAAGAGTGTATCATTACTCATTTACTGTATCAGAAAGTTTATTTTGAAATATTTGTCACACAATACTCAGCACCTCTGTACTCTGACCAGATTGATAAATACATGGAAAAGTAATATGATCTTCACGACAAATATTATTGAACTAAAATGCAAAATGAAAAGAGAAGGTATAATGTTTTAGAATGGGTAGCTACAATAAAGTGCAAGTTTTTGTGTTTTGTAAGCCAAGACGTTTCCAACATTAGATTTGAGAAGTGTATGCACGATTCAGTTTTGCCAAAACGTCAAAATGCACACAATCGAACCTCGCCTATTTTTTGTCGACCTCTACTGTGTTCGAGTTAAGACTTAATTCGTGAAAACGGGTCACATGGTGGGCTGCGCGGGTCACATATTGGGCTGCATGATCGTTTCAGCGGCTACGCATCCCTGACCGAGTCCACGGACTCGCTGTACAACACTGGGCAGGGCGCCAACCTGATTCGCTCGCTGCTGCCCAACTGCTCGCCCGCCCTCCCCGAGCCCCAGATGGACTCGTCCCAGAACGCCCTCGTCAACATGATGGTGAGTGTGTGTGTGTGTGTGTGTGTGTGTGTGTGTGTGTGTGTGTGTGTGTGTGTGAAGGAAATGCTAAAATAAGGGTGATTAAAAAAAAATCAATATACGACTGGTGTTTTTGAAACTAAATACTGGGGTGGGGAGGGGGGGGGGGTTGGGTGGAGGGGTATGTGAGGGTGTAATGCGTGCGTGTGTGTGTGACTAAATTCGAGGGGGGTGGGGGTGTTTGTTCGCTTAAAATCGAGGGGGGTGTTTTGATTAGTGTTTTAAATGCTAAATTCGATATTTTCACGACTACAATGACACACTGGAAATATGGTGAATAGTTCAAAATGAGTGAATATATTCTGATTGACATGTAACGCGTGCACTCTACGTCACACTTTGAGCGTACTACGTAACACTGAGCATATTACGTCACTGGTAACATGGTGACTGGTTTCTTAGGGTTACTGGGGAGGAAGTCGGGGACTACGGACCTGATAAGTGAGTGTCGCAGTGGGTATGAACGGGTTAATCTCTTATCTCTTATTCACACCATGCACATTTAACTCCTGCCGGACCATCGCCGTGGGCTGGATGTGAAAATGTACCCAATCGTAAAAGGGGAAAAACGAGGGATATTTGGCTTGTTCTTGCTTTGACCGAGGGCCGGTTTTACCAGGACGTGTATACGCCATCTAAAAGGAGTTGTCAATCTCTTTTTGTGATCCCATGAATTATGCACGTCTATTTCTGTCGATTCTTACAATAAATGTTCCCAAAGTCGGACGCCTCCCGATTTTCATGTTCCCACTTTGAAACTGACCATGATTAGTGATCAGTTGCAAACACCGGAAACTCGTTCTGATTTAATTAAGATTGCCAATCAGTAGCCGTAGGAAACAAGCATAGGCTCGTAATTTTTCGTCATCAATAGCCTTGTATAGGCTGAAGGCAGCTAAACTCGTTCATTCGGACGTCGGGGCCCTTTTGACCTCAATGAGTGAGACTAGTGTTTTGGGGTGTATAGGCATTGGTGTGTGTGTGCTGTATGAGGTCGAGTTAACAGCTGGGGTTCCAGATTCACATACTTGATCCCCCTGTGGGTTCGGGGTAAGAATTGACCCACCCACCGCGTCTCCATACGCGATTCGTAAGAGGCGAATAACTAGGGATACCGTGACTTGATTAGCGTTTCCACTAAACTGTTCTAGTGATTTTTGTGCTTAATGGCCTTACATGGCCTACCGAGGCTGAGCCGTAAAACACCAACCAACTAAATCCCATACCTTTCCCTCTGCCTGAGCCCACTGCGGGTGTAAAAATTGACGCACCGCGCCTACCTACGCAAATTGTTAGAGGCGGATAATTAAGGACTATTTGACTTGATTTGCGCTTACTCCATTCTAATGATCATGCTTAATGGTCTTGCATAGCCTTCAAAGGCTGATGGGCCGTAAAACTCCATCGTAACAAAGTAGGGAAATGGTGACATCAATGCTATTACTCTATACCAGTTCTTGTGATCGTGATCACTGGCCTTGCATAAGCCTACACAGAAGCTGATGGGCTGTCAGTTTATCTTCATCTTCTGCCCCCCCCCCCCCCTCCCCCGGGTTGAGGATCGGAATAGATCAATCGCCGCCATACGTGATTTGTAAAAGGCGCCATAACTAGGGACATCGTGACATGATTTGTCGCTTATTGCAAACTATTCTAGAGATTGTCGTGCTTAATAGCCTTACATAGGCTGATAGGCCGCAACACTCCGTTAGCCAGCCATCGTTTAAGGCAGATAAGTAGGGAAATGATGTTAGTCTACCAGTTCTTGAAATCGTGATCACTGCCCTTGCATAACCTACAAAAGCTGATGGGCCGTAACGTCCATCCATCCTCTGCCAGAACCTACTGAACCTGGAGAGCGAGGGGAACAAGATGGCGCTGTGGGACAAGGGCTACTACCCGGGCTACCCCGAGTTCTCCATGGTGGACGCTGACCTTGCCCAGGCCTCCATGCCGCTCATGCTGACCGACGCCGACGTCTGCGCCATCGACGGCGCGGCCCGTCTCCATAGGAACGCTGCCTGTGAGTGGAATTTTCAAGATGGTATGGTGGAGATTTTTTTCTAATTGTTCAAAAGCATATATGCTTAAGGTGAAATCTGCCAATATATTTTTAAAAATAAGATGCCGAGATGTTAAAGGTGGATTCTGCCAAAATATTTTCCCCAAAAGATGCAGAGCCTGAATGTGTAGATTTGTCAATTTTATTAAAATAGATGCTAAGAGGTTGAAAGTGGAATCTGCTCACCTCTTTAAATAGTCAAGATATTGGCGAATTCTCCCTCTGGGTTGGGGTAATAATTTATCCACCATCTTTATCTAGTTTTCATAAAGAGGCGTATTACTGAGAATCGCAGTTTTGACCAACCCTTATTTTTCATGAGTTAAGTCTTATGTAGCCTACACAAGGTGAAAAGCTGTTGAAAAAACAAGCTCCGTATTCGCCCCCAGTGGGTGGGTGGCTCGGCATAGACCCACCGCGTTTCCCGATGCGATTTTGTAAGAGGCGAATCCATTTTGCACTCTATTCTAGTGAATATTTTTTTTCGTGCTCATTTGCCTTACATAGCCTGCGGAGGCTGATAGGCTGTTAAAGCTTCATCCATCAATCTATCCAACCACTGCGCTTTCATGCATCCTGTCTTCGCTCTTGCAGCTTTCATTCATCCTGTCTTCGCTCTTGCAGCCCTGAGCGAGGCCAGCTGCACGTGGAGCGGCACGCTGCCTTTCCGTCAGCACCGCAACCCCACCTACTCCTGCATGCTGTTCCTGGGGGGAGTGCCCTGGGACATCACCGAGGGTGAGTCACGCCTGTCAGTCATTCCTAGTGACTTGAGGGGTTGCGGGGTTTAAACAGCACCGCAACCCCACCTACTCCTGTATGCTGTTCCTGGGGGGAGTGCCCTGGGACATCACCGAGGGTGAGTCACGCCTGTCAGTCATTCCTAGTGACTTGAGGGGGGCGGGGTTTAAACATCACCGCAACCCCACCTACTCCTGCATGCTGTTCCTGGGGGGAGTGCCCTGGGACATCACCGAGGGTGAGTGACACCTGTCGGTCATTCCTAGTGACTTGAGGGGTTGCGGGGTTTAAACAGCACCGCAACCCCACCTACTCCTGCATGCTGTTCCTGGGGGGAGTGCCCTGGGACATCACCGAGGGTGAGTCACGCCTGTCAGTCATTCCTAGTGACTTGAGGGGGGCGGGGTTTAAACATCACCGCAACCCCACCTACTCCTGCATGCTGTTCCTGGGGGGAGTGCCCTGGGACATCACCGAGGGTGAGTGACACCTGTCGGTCATTCCTAGTAACTTGAGGGGGGCGGGGTTTAAACATCACCGCAACCCCACCTACTCCTGCATGCTGTTCCTGGGGGGAGTGCCCTGGGACATCACCGAGGGTGAGTGACACCTGTCGGTCATTCCTAGTAACTTGAGGGGGGCGGGGTTTAAAGAACATCACTGCTACCCCCCATAGCCTATGACGGGCTGTGTATCGCCCTCCCTCCTATATGTTGGGGTAAGGAGTGGCCCACGGTGTCACACTTCCTCTTTAGGAAAGAGGCTAATGACTAAGGACATTGTGGTTTGACACACTCCCTTTTTTGATGTTTCGTGATCAACTGCCTTCGATTGCCTACAAAGACTCGTGTGCCACTAAACTCCATCCATCGTGTTGGGTGTGTGAAGATGGGAGATGTAGGTGTGTGGGGGTGTTGGCGTAGGTGGGGTGGGGGTGTTGGCGTAGGTGGGGTGGGGGTATTGGCGTAGGTGGGGTGGGGGTGTTGGCGTAGGTGGGGTGGGGGTGTTGGCGTAGGTGGGGTGGGGGTGTTGGCGTAGGTGAACTGAGACATCTGCAAGCATGAATGACACTGTCGATCAATTTTTTTTTGCGTGAGAGGAGTGGAATTGTATCTAAAAACTAAGACTCGTCATATTCTGTTTTGCGACTTTTCCCTAAAATTGGCACAAAGGTCATTAAAAGGGGTATGCAGACGGGAAAGGTCATTAAAAGGGATATGCAGACGAGAAAGGTCATTAAAAGGGATATGCAGACGGAAAGGTCATTAAAAGGGGTATGCAGACAGGAAAGGTCATTAAGAGGGGTATGCAGACGGGGGTGGAAGGGGGAGACGTGAGATAAGTATCCTCATTTTACATTTTGCGGGAAACCCTGAAATATTTAATCTGCCCGTAGATTTCAAATAGAGGCTACTCGTATGCTAGCAACATCGGATTTTCTCAGATTCTATTTTCTTCCATATGTTCATCCCCCTGAGGATTTGGGGGTAAGATTTGACCCACCGCGTCTCCCCACGCGATTTGTAAGCGGCGAATAACTAGGGACACCGTGACTTGATTTACGCTTACTCGATGTAATTTATGTACTGGATGGCTCTACGTATCTTACAAATGCCGATAGGTCCTAAACACCATCCATCCATCCTGATGTAATTGTGTACCACCCATATTGACATGAATATTTCATAACGAATTGGGACCTGTATTATTTAGTCTGGCTGCAGATCAATTTCCTGTTTTACTAGCAATGCTCGTCTTCTGTATTGCGTGGCTGACACCGACGGGTGAGGCATTCAAAGCTGTATAGACCCTAGAGTGCACCCTACGTCAGAGACAGCCCTAGAGTGCACCCTACGTCAGAGACAGCCCTAGAGCACAGAGAGCCCTAGAGTGCACCCTACGTCAGAGACGGCCCTAGAGTGCACCCTACGTCAGAGACAACTGGCGATGAAATTCCCGAAAAACCTCGAGGATTACGTTCAAAATGGTGGCGATGGAGATGTGATATGGTTGCTGTGATCGCTGCTATGATCCACATTAGCCTTGTTCACGAGGCGCAGAAATGTGCAGCGCTGCACAGCGCTTGCGCCGTGAAACGGTTTGTTCAGGACGCGCAGCGCTGCAAAGCGCCGAATCACATGCAGCGCTTTGCAGCGCTACGCGTCCTGAACAAGCCGTTTCACGGCGCAAGCGCTGTGCAGCGCTGAGCAGCGCTGCACATTGCTACGCCTCGTGAACAAGCCTATGATCAACACTGATACGCTGCGATACATGTACCATGTTCTCATGACAGCGGACCTTCAGGCTGCGTTTGGCCAGTACGGCAACCTGACCATCGAATGGCCCGGCAAGGACGGTGAGTGCACCTTTTAGTTTCTGGTATCTGCATTGCTGCTAATCGTGTTGTACGTCAGTGTATTATAGGTGGGTAGATGGATACACAATCGCATCACATTGCAGGAAAAGTCAGTCGAGCAATAAGAGCTAAAGTTATAAAAGTTGGAATATAAATTTAAAGATTTTTTAACGATTGTCGCGTCGAATTCATTCAGTAGGGAATAAACGACACAAAGTAGTGTCGATAGTCTCTCTCTCTCTCTCTCTCTCTCTCTCTCTCTCTCTCTCTCTCTCTCTCTCTCTCTCTCTCTCTCTCTCTCTCTCTCGTCTCTCTCTCTCTCTCTCTCTCTCTCTCTTCGTCTCTCTCTCTCTCTCTCTCTCTCTCTCTCTCTCTCTCTCTCTCTCTCTCTCTCTCTCTCTCGTCTCTCTCTCTCTCTCTCTCTCTCTCTCTCTTCGTCTCTCTCTCTCTCTTCGTCTCTCTCTCTCTCTCTCTCTCTCTCTCTCTCTCTCCGTCTCTCTCTTCGTCTCTCTCTCTCTCTCTCTCTCTCTCTCTCTCTCTTCGTCTCTTCTCTCTCTCTCTCTCTCTCTCTCTCTCTCTCTCTCTCTCTCTCTCTCTCTTCGTCTTTCCAGAGTCAAGAAGCGAATAAATAGGGACAACATGACTTGTTCATACTCTATTTTTGATTCCGTGATTTAATAACCTTACAGAGCCTACAAAGGCTAATAGGCTGTAAGCGCTCATTGCTAAATTTATTTACACCCATTCTAAACTCTGTGCTGCCGTGTTATTTACACCCATTCTAAACGGTCTGTGCTGCCGTGTTATTTACACCCGTTCTAAACGGTCTGTGCTGCCGTGTTATTTACACCCGTTCTAAACGGTCTGTGCTGCCGTGTTATTTACACCCATTCTAAACGGTCTGTGCTGGCGTTTCAGGCTACGTGTACCTGCTGTTTGAGAGCGAGAAGAGCGTGCGGAACTTGCTGCAGGTCTGCACCCACGACTTCAGCACTCAGGAATTCTTCATCAAGATCTCCTCTCGACGCATGCGCTCCAAGGAGGTACGCGACTCTTGCTTTGAGGCAGCACTTGCATGAAAATCGCTGTGACGCTGAATACAAACATTCCGTAGCCCCGCCTCCCGAAAAGCTGTCGACCAATGGCTGAGCGACTACGCCGAAAATGCTTCCAATGCTGCTTCACTGTGCGTGAGTGACCCACCTAAATGGTTAGAAAACTCAGATGGGTCCCATTGACCTCATGAGTTGGAAGGCCCTACAATTGTCTCCTTCATTACTTTGGGCCGCTCCTGGCTGATCAATAGCAACAGCGTATCAGATATGAGCAGTCGGGGACCCAACGTTTTGGAGGGCATCGAGTTGCTCTGGCCATATTTAGGTAAAAAGGCGAATAACTAGGGACACCGTGACTTGATTTGCGTTTACTCTATACTGTTCTATTGATGTTCGTGCTTAATGGCCTTAGCCTACAAAGGCTGATATGCCGTAAAACACCATCCACCCATCCATCCACTTCATCCATCCATCGATCCATCCATCCACTTCATCCATCCATCCATCCATCCACTTCATCCATCCATCCACTTCATCCATCCATCTGGCCATGTATATAGAGCTGGGATCGCTGTGGGTTATCAGTTGCTGGATACATAACTACTACGAATACGAGAGAGATCGGATTAATTCGTACAGTGTACTAAATGTATCGCCTCTAAGCATGTCGTGTTAATTCCAGGGGTGTGAATTAGCTCGGCCTAATGGAGCCTTTGTTAAACCAAGTCGGTAACCTTTACAGGTGCAGGCCATCCCCTGGGTGATCGCGGACAGCAACTACGTCAAGCAGTCCAGCAGACGACTGGACTCGAAGAAGACTGTGTTTGTGGGGGCCCTGCATGGCACCATCACGGCTGACGGTCTGGCACGCATCATGAACGACCTCTTCGGTAACGTCATCTACGCTGGCATCGACACCAACAAGCACAAGTACCCCATTGGTACGTACACAGGGGTGTAGTTTGATGGTGGGGATAGGGGGTAGTGCTGGATTTGGACAGGTTATGGGGGTGGGGAGGCTTTTAAATGAGGTGTGAATGGAAATTTGGGATGGGATGATGGTGATGGTGGTGGGGCTTTTTAGAAAAGTAAGGGACGTGAAGAGGGGAGACATTGGGTGAGGGGGAAAAAGTCCTCTTAAATACTTGTATAGGGGGAAGGAAGGCTTTCGGGGGAGGGGGAGGGGGGGGAGGCTTTCAGGGGAGAAGGGCTTTGGGACGTGCGAGGGTAAATGAGAGGATTTTGATGGAGATTATCGCGGTAGTAGAGGGGTGGATTGAAATGGAAGCGGGGAGAGAGAGTTGAGGATAAAGACTTAGTAAAAGTGAATTAAAAGGAGCGTAGGAAAGGGCACGGGAGTCGGGACTGTATAGCAAAGAGTTGAGATGGAGGGGGAGAAAGTCAGGATTTGTAGACTTACCTCAGTGGCTGCATCCCCCTGTGAGTTCGGGGTAAGAATTGACCACCGCGTCTCCCTACGCGATTAGTAAGAGGCGAATAACTAGGGACACTGTGACTTTGCGTTTAGTCTGAATTGTTCCAGTGATTTTCGTGCTTATTGGCCTTACATAGCCTACAATGGCTAATAGGCCGTAAAACGCTATGCATCCATCCGTGACTGCATCACTGACAGTACTCGTATTAACCTGAAAGGTTTGTCAGAACCTGTACTTAGCCCCACATACAATGTTTGCAAGACAGGAAAATCCTTGAGGCTGCGTTTTGTTGAATGAGGTTTTTCTTGATTCAAAAAGTGAAATGTTTTTATGGAGTGAAGTTGTACACATTCCTCTTTTCCCCAGCACGCGTAGGAAACTTAGCTGCTAGACTATCTGAAAGGTGCATAATGGACAGTTGAGGAAGATGGATGACTGGACGCACATTAAGCGAGGTGGATCGGACACTGGCTGCTAAAAGATCCAACCTTTTTATCACTCGTCAGGGGTCTTTATCCTTATTTTCTTCTACGTCGAAAATTATTGTCAAGACTCCTCTTGATGCTGGGGCAAGAACTGACACATCGCCCCTCTCAACGCCCCTCTCAACGCCCCTCCCAACGCCCCTCCCAACGCCCCTCCCAACGCCCCTCCCAACGCCCCTCCCAACGCCCCTCCCAACGCCCCTCCCAACGCCCCTCCCAACGCCCCTCCCAACGCGATTTGAGGCGAATGAGTGAAATCGTGACTTATTATTGCTTCTAACCAGCTCTGGTGTTCCTGATTAATGGCTTTATATAGCCTAAAAAGGTCAAAGGGTCGTCAACTTTATTCACGTTACCGTACTCCCTTACTTTGGGGGTATATAGAACTAAATTATCGATACAATAAAAAGGTAGTTTGGAGAGATCTGTTGTCAAATAGTTACGTGTCACGTATCATATATCTCCAGGGTCGGGCCGCGTGACCTTCAGCAGCGAGAAGAGCTACATGAAGGCCGTGCAGGCAGCTTTCGTCAAGATCAAGACACCAAAGTTCACCAAGAAGGTAAAAATATAGAATCGCAGTCTTCCTCTAAATTTAATAAATATATATGTATACAACAACCTCCATTGGACAGCGGTTTGAGGAACTTTAGTGGACGAATGCATCCCTGTGTTTATATGTTGATTTGTGAAATTGACAACTGCATCATCGCCTTTGCAGCAGTTATGGAAAATTGTCAAAATGTATGTTAATGTTGAATGCAAGCTTCTGCCATTTAAATAGCAACCTAAGCATAACGAAGTTTTCAACAACTGTCAAACCTTTATCTTTGAAATTCTCAAACTTTGCACTCGACAAGGAAAATGCTCCTGCATGTTTTTCATCGGCCTTCCGCCCCCTGCTGGATGGGTGGTGACTCCACTAATTTATGATAGACATTAAAGTTTATTCCGCCCATCTGCATTCTTCCACTGCCTGAAGCTAATTTACATTGGGCTCCTTGTGTCCTTTTGCTGTAATTTTAATCTGGAGGAAAAAAAGCACCCAAAGCGGATTATGCTGCGTCTGAGAAATAGTTGTGCTAGCGTTCGTAAGCATTGCTCAAAATTTGCTTGTCGAGAACCTTTTTTTGTAATGTTGGTCACCGTTCAAGAAATGCCCTTGGAGTGTATGTTAATCATTTAGCTACTGATGAGGCATTCTAGTTCACTAGATGACTTCGCCTACCGGCGAAATTATCTCTAGCCCAGCTGATACCACGTGATGGATTTTCGTCCGATATATGCAAATGGAAGGCACACGAGAGGCGTGTGCGATAGCCCATCTGCTCCCTGACACACGCCGTTAAAATAGTTCTAAGACTTATTTCGCACAAAACGAATAACTTTCCTCTTTTTGAGGAAATAAGCAAGCGTTTATTCGATAAAATACTATGTTTGCGTTGAAATTTGAAATGGAAACAATGTTTGACATGTGAATGATTTATGTAAAAAGTGGAGAGAAGAAATATCAGAACGAATTTTTTTGGGCGCAATGCTGTAACGCGAAGGGGTCAAGGCGATTAGGCATTCATTGCGAGCTGTGCCAGAGTCAATACTGACTCGGGTTCACAGAATCCTGATGAGCCTGTAGAGTCGGAACCGTGACTCTCAAATGCATCCATCCACTACTGATTTGCCCCTACTCTTCATACAGCCTTGAGTCTCCTGTATACGGTCATGAGGCAGTCTTGTTAGTGAGTGGAGATGGAGCTATCGTGGCTGCGTCTATCCATGTTTTGGTGTCCAGTGCCAGTTCCCCCTGTGGGTTCGGGGTAAGAATTGACCCACCGCGTCTCCCTACGCGATTCGCAAGAGGCGAATAACTAGGGACACGTTGACTTGAATTGCGTTTACTCTAAACTGCTCTAGTGATTTTCGTGCTTGGTCCATCCCTGTGGGTTGAGGATAGCGGACCCACCACATCTCCCTACGCCTTTCGAAAAAGGCCAACAATTGGGGAAATCGTGACTTGCATTAAATCTACCCAATTTTTCGTGATGGTGTTCTTGCAGAGCCCATGCTCTACGCCGATGTCAATTCAAGCCGAAGTTATGTTTTCATGTTAGATTGAATCCTGGAGTCCCATAATAATGTAGAGTATGGAGAACTTGAACGCACGTTTATCAGCCAAGATGGAGCCCCAAGAGGCAACTCTCGTCGCATTCACTTCAGGGTCAACATAATATAATAAACAGAAGTGACGAGTCCCGTAATGTCGCGTTAGGGTCAGTAGACCCATCGTGTCTCCATAAGCGATTCGTAAGAGCTGAATAAATGAGGACATGGTGACGTGATATGTGCTTCCTCTGGATTCTCCTTATTTTTGTTCTTAAAGGCTGATGGGCCATAACTCCATCCATCCACCCACCCATTCATCCATCACCATAATGGCGCGAAGGGTCTTGGTTAGTCTTTCCATCAGACGGGGGCTGGGGGGATGGTTAGCGTCAACAGTCGACGCATGTGTTATATGTATGCAAAACGCCACTCGCTTTTGACCTTGAACCTATTTGCATTGCAGATTCAGATCGACCCCTACTTGGACGATGCCATCTGCTCGCGCTGCAACCTGCAGCAGGGTCCGTACTTCTGCCGGAACATGGCCTGCTTCCGCTACTTCTGCTCCTACTGCTGGTACGCCCACCACACCACCGAGCCGCTCTCCCACCACAAGCCGCTCACTCGCAACACCAGGGGAAACTACTCTCCGCACTTCCCCTAAAGGTCGGTACGAGTTATCTCACATATTCGAGATCCCTGATGGTTCGGAGTAACAATTGACCACCCGCCGCGAATGTCTCCCTACGCGATTCGTAATGGGTGAATTACTAGGGACACCGTCACTTGATTTGCGTTTACTCCAGATCGTTCTAGTGATTATCGTACTTACAAATCCTACAATGGCTGACAGGCCGTAAAACACCATCCATCCATCCATCCCTTCCACGAATCTTTGTTGGGAAGCAGTTTCAGCTCTTTCGAACTTGGAGGAAGTGATTGCATGCTCCCCCTGCACATGTATGCTTCAGTGTTCATGCATGCTCCAGGCATGTGCAAGGTCAACGATACACAAGCACTTTACCTGTTTATTTGGCCTGCTGAGAAGGCATACGGTAGTGCAGTTGGACCTTCAGGACAGAATGAGAATAAGTGTATATACAATTTGAGCGGTGTCGAATTGAGCCTCTGCTATGATGGCGAAAATAAGCTTTCTACTGATGCTACTTACACCAGCACCCACAAGTGAAAAGTTAATGACATCTTTAAATGAAATAATAACTGGGAAAACTGGGACATCGTGACTTCAGGCTTGTTCAGGAGTACGAAGCGCTGCATGAGCGCTTCATGTTGGCAATTGAGCGCTTCACGTTGGCAATTAAGCGCTCTTTGCCCCTTGTGAACACCTAAAAATTTAGTGCAGCGCTTCACTTGTTAAAGGGGAGGTAATCTTCTGCGCCTCATGTTGTGTTGCTAGACGCTAAGAAAGTGTTTTCTTTGCTACAGACATCGTTTAGATGTATTCTGCATGAATAAAGTCCACTACTGTCATCTTACTTGCCATTACTCACGCATACAGAGCGCTTGGGGAAAATAAAGCCCGTTCCAGTCCCAAAATGATGTTTCTGAGGGTTAATTTACGCATCGACAGCCAGTGCGGCATCGAAGACGCCATTTTGAAAATCGTATGAATCGCCTCGAATCTCTGCACAGCGCTGAGTGAATCTCGCCCCAAAATTGCTGTTCAGGAGTGAGACGCGTGCACCGCTGTGCAGAAATTGGCAGCGCTGCGCCTCCTGAACAAGCCTTTCATTTGCGTTTACTCTGAACTGTTTTAGTGATTTTTGTGCTTAATGGCCTTACATAGCCAAAAAAAACAGGGCGTAAACCACCTCAATCTATCCATCCCTACCCACGATTCGTGAGAGGCGAATAATTAGGCAATCCTGATTTGACTTGACCTTTAACGAGCCTTAGTGATTAGTGATTAGTGGCATGCAAAAGCCAAGTGAGCCTTCAATATCCATAATCATCTTGGGTCAGTGTAAAGCCATGTTCATTATTTACTTACAGGTTATTTTTAATCCTTTTGATGACATCCCAAAGTTTGAACAAAGGCTGTAACTACTTAAATAGCAACCGATTAACGTAGTTTATCAGGGCGATAACCAGTACTAAACTTCACCTCAGAAAAGGAAATGCAACTTGCGGCGTAGTTTTCGGCTGCAATCCCGCAACCTTCAGCAAAATGCTGATTAGGAGAGCGCTGGATTCTGCAAACCCCACTGTTAAGGCCTTCGCACACCAGGCAATTCCACACGCCACACACGGTCTGACAAAAATATCTCCCAATGGCAGGGCGCTACTGACGCCTTCGCTCCAGTATTGCCAGCAGTGATTGGCTGCCACAATGACGCTTGCGAGATTGAAAGGTAAAAATCGTCTCTTGTACGACGGCCTTTAGCGAACTCACGGCAGCGAAACTGAATAATCGAGGAGAACCCCGATGGCAGTTGGGGTCGGCCCCGGTCACGGTTCAAGGTGGGATTGTTGGCCGCCATGTAAATCGCCTCAGTTTATCAGTGAGCAACCTCTTGTGGGTTCGGGGTAAGAACTGACCCACCGCGCCTCCCTACGCGATTCGTAAGAGGCAAATGACTAGGGACACCATGACTTGAATTGCGTTTACTCCTAACTGTTCTAGTGATTTTCGTGCTTAGTGACCTTGCATAACCTTCACAGGCTGATAGGCCGTGAAACACTAAACATCAGTGAGCAAGAGTCGAAAACTCTGCTTCTAACACATTGGCAAAACGTTGATAACTGCTTCACCACCCCCCCCCCCCCCCCCCCCCTCCCCCCAATGGGTCTGGCGAAGAACACTAGCATCAATCTCGATGTGCCATTTGTAAATTGCGAATTACTGGGTAAATATATTGACTTATCTAAAACTGGTGCTTGGTTAGTCGATAGCCTGACTATCAAAGGTTGATGGGCAGCAAAACCTCGTACAACATAAGTGTATTGGTCTTGTTTCTTCGATGTAAAAAAAAAGATGGCGTAGAAAAGCTGTTAAGGAGTCTTATTTTTTTCATTCCATTTTTCAGATTTGTTGGCCCCTGACGATATGATGATGAAACCTCGACGTTTTGAACACAGCCCAGTTGTCTCAAGTTGTTGGCCAGACCTTGGTGATATTTGAGTATTTAAGTTAGTGAAACAATTTTGGTTTTCTTGCACTTTTGCAGCAGACGCGAACTTATCTAATTTTATCTCTTTTGTATTGTGTATAATTTGACTTGGGTCATTAATCCCAGTTTAGTGTAATTTCGGGAGCAGCCCCTTGTGTATCTGAAGTGTGTGAACCTTTTGACACTGCTTTTGTCACGGCTGTGTTTCAGTGTTGAAAACAAGTTTAGGTTGATTGTAGACTCTCTACTGTACCTGCAAGATCCACACAGCTTCTCTTTTGTTTGTGGTCTTGTTCTGAAGCCACGAAAAATGTTGACAGGGCAATTTTTCTCGTGTAATATATTTCCTCAGTACGCTGGGGCAGGAGATTGTCCATTCCTTCACTTTGTTCCTGTTTTTGGTGTATAATGTATTTTTGTGGCATCGAAGCCAGGTCGACAATCGGATATTGGCTTTTTACAATTAGGCTAGTGGCTACGAGCAATACGAGATGCGTTTGCCGAACAGCGAAGCAACTTAACATTTTTCATCCCTACTTTTTAGATTTTTTACCCTCAACAAGGCACGTAAACCCTGCTCTTTTACTGGTTTTTATCTGCATGATCCAAAAGTTGCTGATATCCGTACCTATCTAGGTTCTTACTGATTAGTGCGTTTTTTTCCCTCGTCTGGCAGTTCTCACCTTTTGCAGCTTGCTGACTTTGCATTGCAACAGAAACTGTTCGCCGTCCCATGCCTTTTAATGTGAAATGTAATCAAGTGGCGTGATCATACTGCATTGTGATAATTATCTTTAAATCCTTTTTTTGGCAGACGTTGTTTCTCCCCTTTTTTAAATTGAGCTTTCAGTTGCAATACAAAATCGGCAGTGCAAAATGTATCCATCTCCTGTCTCGATACTAATACTTTTTACTACCCTACTAGTTAATATTTGAAGTTGGTAATGGTGTGTCCACCATTCTTACTCTTTATGTGCAATTAAGAATATTTTGACTTTTCTTGATTTTAAAAGCAGGTGTGCCGAAAACACGCTCGCGCGCACACACATACACACACACAGACGTCAACTGTCGAATATTGTTTAATTGACCTGACCCAAATCTTTGTAAAATAGAACTGTACATGGTTGATTACAAGAAAGTTCTGTATTTTCAGATAAGTTGTCTCGTCGAGATATTTTAACCATCACATCCCTCAGTCGGAATTCATTTACATACTGCTGCATCGCCCCCCTACTTTTACTGCAGACTCATTTTATGAATATTCATAGGTTCTCATTTTCGTTCTTTCAGAGCAGGTTTTACAGATAAATTATTGCTGGCTTAATGATTACCGGAAGTCTTGTTCAAATAAATCGATGTGGGTTTTTTCCATACAGTCTGATTACATTTTGAGTGAACAGATTTTGTCCAAAAGTGAGCACAACAAATTGTCGATTTGTGACTTGTATTTTGATATTGTTTACTTATTTTTGGTTTGATTTATTGGTTAGAATCTTTGAAGATGCCCTGTACCCCTGATTTAGCTTGTGAGTTTTGCTTTATTTGATTGCTGAAGACTGATCAGTGAACATTTACTTAAAGGCTTTTTGTATCTCGTTGTTTTGTGAGCTACAATCCTGAGTTTGATTTAATGCAGGGGTAATTATTTTGACCTTTTTTCGAGATGGCTGAAATATTTAACCTTTTTTCCAAATGTGTGCATTTTTCAATGTTTTGAAGTTTGTATCGTTAAACAATTCTGGACGATGTCGAACATAATTGTATCAAGGCGGAATTTGCAAGTTATATAGAAGCCTATTGGAAATCCTTTTTCATTGGAAATTCTCTTGGAAGTTTGAGGTAAGAAAGGTTTTTGATGCCTACTATTTGTATTTTCAAACTTTGACATGTATCCTAGATGTTAGAATTGTATGCTTTTTTTCTTTTCTTGCACACATTTTACTTGTTTTTGGGACTTTAAATTTCTTTAGGTTTGGTTTTTGTACCTAATAATAAAAGCATAGCAAAATTTAAACAATGCTTTGCCTTACTCATTTACACTTATACAATCCCTTTTTACAAGTTAAGATTCAATGTGGAATCCATCTTTAACTCTGCTTGTTTGAGGGCACGCATAGCCTATCGTTCACCTGGAAAAAAAGAAAACAGAAAAAAATGACCGGAGTCTGACCAATAGTATTCTCTCGTGAGAGAAGTGGGCCCTGAAGAGGGCCGTTACTAGAGCAGTCGTAGGCTTCTAGAGCAGTCGTAGGCTTCTAGAGCAGTCGTAGGCTTCTAGAGCAGTCGTAGGCGAGCTTTCGGAGGGGATCCTCCTTCTTCAGGCCAAGTGGTACGGGACTGGCAAGCGTAGGGTTTAAATAGGGGACTGGCGGAGGCTCGTGCAACGCAAGTCCCCCGAGAAAAGCAGGAGTGGACATGTGCTCACCCCCGTAGAAGGACCGTCCACACCGCAGAGAACACGAGGAACCCGTGCCACAGAACAGGGCGGGCTCAACGGTAGTGAGCCATGAAGCCCGTGTCTCTGTTGAGCCCGGTGTGCTGCGTGCCAAACCTGATGATCGTGTTTCCTTTCAACCCATAGGTAGGCAACAGCCTCTGTAGGCTATGTTGGGCCATTCATTACGCCTCAGAGGAACTATTTCCCTAATGTTCGCCTTGTAGGAAGTGCGTAGAGGCGTGGTGGGTCTATTCTCGCCCCCAACCCACAGGGGGTCTATTCTCGCCCCCAACCCACAGGGGGTCTATTCTCGCCCCCAACCCACAGGGGGTCTATTCTCGCCCCCAACCCCCGCCTCCTGTGGGATCTCGGTAAGAATTGACCCACTGTGTCTGATTAGTAAGAGGCAAATAACTAAATGTCCCGTAACTTGATATGCATTTACCCTAAATTGTTCTAGTAATTTTCGTCAGTGGCCTTGCATAGCCTACACAGGTCGATAGGCCGTAAAATTTCATCCATCCATCATCCATCCCTACTCTAGATCTCCCTGTGGGTTTGGGGGTAAGAATTGACACACCGCATTTCCCTACGCGATTCGTAAGAGGCGAATAACTACGGACACCGTGACTTGAATTGCAGTTTGTGTTGAAAGGGAAACTTAAGTTTTGAAATCTGAATGATTTCTGTACAAAGTGGAGAGAAGAAATATCAGAACGAACTATTTTTGACGCAATGCTGTAATGCGAAGGGTCACGTCTTATTACGCATTCATTGCGAACTGTGCCAGAGTCGACACTGACTCGGGTTCACAGATTGGGGTGGGGTAGCGGGGTTAATTGACTGTATTAGCACGCGTAGACGCTAAGTGATGGCAATAACGCGTGCAGTTGTGCCTATGAAGTAACAGTAAATCAACAAGACGCCTTTGAGGCACTCCGTGTCGTCAGCGCGCTTGACCTGCAGTCGCTTGCGGCCAGTGGGTGCGGCGTTCGAAGCTGCACTGTTTTTCGAGTTGCATCCTTGAGCATGGTGCTTTACTCACATTGCTTCTCCCCACCCAGGAGTAATTCGGGTACCTGTGAGGGCTGTGGTAGAAGATTGTGAGATAACTTTGGCGCGTTCATCCTTAACCTGGTTGCATGCGCCTTAGTGAGTTGAGATGGTGTTGGGAGTGAATTGAACAGGTAGCCCGATGACCAGGGGGTAAATGTGTGCGGTTTGAGCATCCATCAATGGGTGGAAAGTCGCAAGAGAAAAGCGCACCTTTACCTTCACAAAGACAAGCATCGGGGACGACAAACTGTAACAAATTTAACTTGGGGAGAAAATGTCATGGACAGGTAGAAGACACTTGCATTTTCTCGACAAGTCTCTGATGGACAAATCAACACAAATGCTCAGTGCCTCGTGAAATCTGCAATGAAAAGAAAATGAAAACATTTTAAAACTTCCATTTTGACAACGGACGAATGAAACTCGAAAGAATGCTGACCAGCGAGAGAGAGGAAAAGTGCTGTGAGTCGCAGGAAGAACAGAAGGAAAGGCTTCCATAAACGGGCCACACTAGTGGACTAGTCCGAGGAGAGGGGTGTGGAAAGACGACCAAGCTGGCGGGCCACACTAGTGGACTCGTCCGAGGAGAGGGGTGTGGAAAGACGACCAAGCTGGCGGGCCACACTAGTGGACTCGTCCGAGGAGAGGGGTGTGGAAAGACGACCAAGCTGGCGGGCCACACTAGTGGACTTGTCCGAGGAGAGGGGTGTGGAAAGACGGCCAAGCTGGCGGGCCACACTAGTGGAATTGTCCGAGGTGAGGGGTGTGGAAAGACGGCCAAGCTGGCGGGCCACACTAGTGGAATTGTCCGAGGTGAGGGGTGTGGAAAGACGGCCAAGCTGGCGGGCCACACTAGTGGACTTGTCCGAGGAGAGGGGTGTGGAAAGACGACCAAGCTGGCGGGCCACACTAGTGGACTTGTCCGAGGTGAGGGGTGTGGAAAGACGACCAAGCTGGCGGGCCACACTAGTGGACTTGTCCGAGGTGAGGGGTGTGGAAAGACGGCCAAGCTGGCGGGCCACACTAGTGGACTTGTCCGAGGAGAGGGGTGTGGAAAGACGGCCAAGCTGGCGGGCCACACTAGTGGACTTGTCCGAGGAGAGGGGTGTGGAAAGACGGCCAAGCTGGCGGGCCACACTAGTGGACTTGTCCGAGGAGAGGGGTGTGGAAAGACTGCCAAGCTGGCGGGCCATACAAGCTAGCAAGCAACAGCATCTGATTGGCAAGCGATCTTGGTTGGTGAATTCTCAGTGAATTTGCAGTGATTCATTCATAACATGATCAAATAATTGGACGGTTTGGAGAAAAAAAATCTTAAAAACGCAGCCAATCAGATGTTGTGTTCCGCCAGTTTGTGTTTCCTGCCAGCTTGACTGTCTTTCTCTCACCCCTCTCCTCGGACGAGTCCACTAGTGTGGCCCGTTTATGGAAACCTTTCCAAGTTTACTTGGGTTCATGGCTGGACTGTTTCAACGGCCTCCTTGTAGAGGCACCTCGGAAGCTCTTAAAGGGACTGCAGACTCTTTAGAATGCAGCGGACAGGGTGGCTGGCTTCGATAGAAAAGAAACCAGACCACATCGATAAATCCTCGAGGCTCTCCAGTAGGTTCCGGTGCGAGAGAAATGTTGGACTCAAAGTGGGAGTTTTTGCTCTCTTGCTTCTACTCCACCGCTCCTTCGAATCTGCAAGGCGTGGCCCCTGAGCACAAACCCAGCACAGCCCCACACTCTGCCACACAGCCCCACACTCTGCCACACAGCCCCACACTCTGCCACACAGTCCCCTCTGAGGCCGCGCACACAAGGCAGGAGGTCCTATGGAATGAAGACCTCTTCATCATCTGGTCCTGCTGTGTGGAACTCTCTTCCTCGTTCCTTGAGAAAGTGCTCTTCTCCAAGTGACTTCAGAAGAAAACGGAGGACGTATTTATTGGAATGAGCTTTTCAACCCTATCTGTGCGCTAAGAGCGATCTCTTCGAAATAGCCCAATATAATCAGTGATGCTTGATGGATGATGGATGATTAATGATTGATGATTGATGATTATTGATGATTGATGATGACAACGACGACGACGATGATGATATTGATGATGCGATAGAGAGAGAGAGGGGGGGGGGAGAATAGAGAGATAAGGGGAGAGGGAGGAGGGAGATAGGGAAAGAGGAGGGAGAGATATAGTGAAAGAGAAGGGAAGGGAGGGAGGGGAGAAGTGAGGGGGGGGGGGGGGGAGAGGGAGAGAAGAGAAAGAAGGGGAAGAGCAAGAAGGAAGAGAGAGAGAGAGACAGACGGACGGACGGACGGACAGCAGGACGGACGGACGGACAGCAGGACGGACGGACGGACGGACAGCAGGACGGACGGACGGACAGCAGGACGGACGGACGGACGGACAGCAGGACGGACGGACGGACAGCAGGACGGACGGACAGCAGGACGGACGGACAGACAGCAGGACGGACGGACGGACAGCAGGACGGACGGACGGACAGCAGGACGGACGGACGGACAGCAGGACGGATTGACAGCAGGACGGACGGACAGCAGGACGGACGGACGGACAGCAGGACGGACGGACAGCAGGACGGACGGACGGAAGGACAGCAGGACGGACGGACGGACAGCAGGACGGACGGACGGACAGCAGGACGGACGGACAGCAGGACGGACGGACGGACAGCAGGACGGACGGACGGACAGCAGGACGGACGGACGGACAGCAGGACGGACGGACGGACAGCAGGACGGACGGACGGACAGCAGGACGGATTGACAGCAGGACGGACGGACAGCAGGACGGACGGACGGACAGCAGGACGGACGGACAGCAGGACGGACGGACGGAAGGACAGCAGGACGGACGGACGGACAGCAGGACGGACGGACAGCAGGACGGACGGACGGACAGCAGGACGGACGGACGGACAGCAGGACGGACGGACGGACAGCAGGACGGACGGACGGACAGCAGGACGGACGGACGGACAGCAGGACAAACGGACAGCAGGACGGACGGACAACAGGACGGACGGACAGCAGGACGGACGGACAGCTGGACGGACGGACAGCAGGACGGACGGACAGCAGGACGGACGGACAGCAGGACGGACGAAGAAAGTATACGCCCACCGCCCTATTACAAAAACGAAAGCCGATACGTACATAAATGGAACGGAATCAAGACCTGCGCATAGTCTAATGACTTACGCCTGACACGCAAAGAATTCAACGCCGCTAACGATGGAGGACAGCCCCTATTTCCTCGGCATCCGTGCACCAGGTGCTGAGGCTGGTCTCCTTTCGCGGATGTCGTTCCTCTTGTCTTCCTCCTGCCGCTCCTGTTGTGGTAGAGGTCGCTGACTCTCATGTGTCTGTCTGTGGGTTGTCGGCTGTTGGTTGACCTTCTACGATACCCTAGCTGTTGGGCGGGGAGTTTGGCGAGTGGGGCGTGCTCGCTCATGTGAGGAATATTCTGTGGCTAGTGGCTGGGGTAAAATACATTTGGCGGAATCCCTTCCACTGGTAGGCCACACTAGTGGACTCATCCGAGGAAAGGGGTGCGATGGGACTATGAGGACTTGTAGTGCTGTGAACTGTGACAGGAAGGACTATGAACGGTGTGAACTATGTCTGTGGCAACAAGGATGAACATGTGAGAGTGTGTGTGTGTGTGTGTTGGGGGAGGGGGGGGGGGGGGGGAGGAGGAGTGCATGCGTTATGCGTTGATGATCGTGTATGTGTGCTGTGTGAGTGTGGTTGTTGATGTGCATGCCTGTCTCTTGTTGGTGTTTCTTGTGATTGTGTTGTGATGCAGGATGAAGAACATGATTTGGGGGGGGGGGGGGGGGGGGGCTTGTACATGTGTTATGGTTGAAGATCGGGTATGTGTGATTGCGTGACGATGATTGATGTGCATGCTTGTGTCTTTTGTTCCTTCTGTGATTACTTGTTGCGATGTAAATTTTTTCTCTATTAAATTGAATTGCCTATGATGTAGCGCTAAATGTGTCCTATCTTATTGTGTCTTTCTGTTCACTATTTCTGATGTGCTTGTTAAGTATGTATATTTACTTAAAGTAACTTGGGTTTATTACATTTGTTAGAGTAATAAAGTATGATACCATTGCATGCTATCTTATTTTATGGCCTATGATTAGTGTGTGGACTCCATAACTTGAGCGGTGTGATTGAGTTAATTAATGTTGAACTTCTTGTACGTTTCTGTTTTTGTATGTATGTATTAATACTATTATGTTTTTGCCACCGACAAAACGAATTTCCTTGTAACAATGAGGACAATAAAGTATCTTGTATCTTGTATCTTGTTGGTCGTTTAATATGCAGTGACTCCCACACAGAATGAGAACCAAATTATTACGTGCTCGCTAGCTCACTTACGCAATCTTGGTCGGTTATTCCGCCCACAGAATGATAATAAAGTGTGAATAATTGACAAACTGCTGTACACAACGCGCTTTCGACTGAATACGGTTACAATGAATATCATATTTTCAGCAGTTATCGAGGCGATTCGAGCATAAACGCCTATGTTAAAACGCAGCTATTCAGATGCCGTGGCCAGCCAGCGGAGCGGGGTCCGCACCCCTCTCCTCGAACGAGTCCACTAGTGTGGCCCACCAGCGGAGGGGATTCCCATTTGGCCACCGACACAGCTCCAACTGCTTTCACACTGGACTGAAGTCACCCAATGTCGCAGCATCATTTTCCTTCTTTTCCACAGATCCTTTCATCTCTGTCCACCTCCAAGGGCTGTTCCTGCAAGTGCTGTCTCCGATCGCGCATCCAGACACGCTGTAAAGTCTCTCTCTCCATCATTCGTTCGCTTCCCTGCGTATTTGATCTGTTGAAACTCAGGGCCCGTATTCACAACGACGATTTATCTTTTTAAAACTCGATTTATCCCCTAGCCCCGCGTTATCTTGATCGGTTAGATAAGGTACGCTCGTCAGAGGATCCTAGGTTGCGCTTTGCTATATATACTGGTTTCCAGCCAAGGGAGAGCGGAACAGGCAGTTGGAATCATCTGAGTTTAGAGATAAATCGGAGTTAAAATAAATCGCCGATAAATCGCCGTTGTGAATACGGGCCCAGGCCGTGTCGGTGGGAAGTAAGTCATCATGAACAGTGTTTTCAAGCATATTTGATTCTTCGTCCACTGCATCTTTAGCGCCGCTTGCGGGGTCAAAGGTCAAGGCCAACGAAGGGTTTGGGCCTGATGACAGAGGGGTGGTAAGTTCGTGCATTTTGAGTCGACTTTTCATGAAGACATTCGCGGAAAAAGCGACGTCCTTTTCTGCACACTGTTGAAAACTATTCCGCCCACCCACAGCCTAGTGTCTCTGTCCACGCCGCCTGGTGGCGTCGGAGCATTGTAGGAGGCTTTGGTCTCCATTTTCATCGACGTGTGTCGCTCATGAGCAATGGCTGCCCGGGGTGTGTTGCATAGACGCGAGGAAAGCCAAGATCTTGCAAGGAATAGGCCGGTGTCAACACGGGGAAAGCAGATGTGAAGGCAGTGTAAATGCTGCTTGGGGCTGGCTGTGCGGGTGCCACTGGAGCAGGCCCCGAAAACACAAAGACCGCAGCATTCCAGCTGATGAGGGAGGTGTGCGAGTCTTGACACGTGTTGACATCGGCTTGTGCCTCGCAGGATCCTAGCGTCTATGCAACGCGGCCCTGTTCCTTGACTTAAATGGAAGGACAACGACAATGCTGCCAGGCTCCCCTGCCTCCTTCCACGAGGACAGCTCATCCTAGACAGGCAGCGAGGTCAGCAGTACTTCAACAGCTGTTGGGAGACCAGCAACTGCCATAGTACTGCTTCTACTTCATTTACAGGCGAAAATCAGGCAGAGCCGAAGTGAATGTGTGCTTAGTGCTAGAATCTGGCTGTGTGTGTGTGTGTGTGTGTGTGTGTGTGTGTTTGTGTGTGTGTATGTGTGTGTGTGTGTGTGTGTATGTGTGTGTTTATGTATGTATGTGTGCGTGAGTGTGTATGTACGTGTGTGTGTGAGTGTGTGTGTATGTGTGTGTGTCTGCATGTGTGTGTGTGTGTGTGTGTGTGTGGTGTGGTGTGGTGTATGTGTGTGTGTTAGGTGATGTGTGTGTGATGTGGTGTGTGTCTGTGTGTGTTTGTGTATGATATATGGGGTGTGTGTACGTTTTTGTGTGTGTTTGTGTGTTTGTGTGTGTGTGTGTGTGTGTGTGTGTGTGTGTGTATGTGTTTTGTGGTGGTGTGTGTGTGTGTGTGTGATGTGATGTGTGTGTGTGTGTGATGTGGTGTGTGTGTGTGTGTGTCTGTGTATGTGTGTGATATGTGTGTGTGTGTGTGTGTGTGTGTGTGTGCCATCGGCCCATTACAAATACAAACGATCTTCGCAATTCCTTGCAATATCTGGTTAATACAATATATCCAGTATATCAATAAACTACGCTTACAATAATTCAGCACATTTCATACCACATGTAATGCCGCCACTCTGCTATATCTTTACATGTAACATCACATATTCACAACTGTGTAGGCATGA
Source organism: Theodoxus fluviatilis (assembly GCA_034096865.1). Classification (NCBI taxonomy): domain Eukaryota; kingdom Metazoa; phylum Mollusca; class Gastropoda; order Cycloneritida; family Neritidae; genus Theodoxus; species Theodoxus fluviatilis. The sequence continues at coordinate 28,013 of JAWQFJ010010886.1, forward strand.
ACACACAACTGCTCAGAGCCGTATCATAACGGATTTAAGTCATAACCACAAACACCATTTGTTATGCAGGAGAGATAACATCTTAGCCAGAATGGTCTTATCGAATCCATTAACATAGTGTTTGCAAAAACTATTGCCTGGATAATAACTGAACAACTATGTTATGGAAATATGAATTTCTCCTTAGTCAATGTGCCATTGGGTAGCTAATCGTACAGACCAAAAGTCATAGTGCCTCGTGTAGTCAGGACCGGTATAACTTGATCATCATCATCTAGTGCTGTGATAGGTGCATGATACGTTCATTTCTTAAACGGAAGGCGTAAAAGAGAAACAGAGCCACAGCTCTTGTTTTTCTGGAATAAGTACAATTCATCGAGCGTTTACAGCATAGAACTCTCTCCGACTTGGAGTTGTGTTGACCGAGGCACCTCCGTCTCAGTTGTTCGTAAGCGTTACAGTCCAGCATGCTCTTCATCTTCCTTTGCTTTGCAAAATGGACATTGGAGATTGGAAGTGCCTCTCGACAATCTATTAACAGCCAGATCATTGACACAAAACCTGAATTTTGTGAAAACGTCTCTGAATTTCTTGATATCGATATCATTTAGATAGTCTTCGAGACCAAACGACGTTTTGAAGGACGAGTACCACCTATATCGTTCATTTGAACAGTGAGTGCTATTCCAATCCTGGAGAAACCAATCTTTTAGTCTCCGTTTTAGTTGCTTTATAAAATAGCCATCGTTCTGAACACCACCGTTAAGCCACACATAACCAAACCCCAGACTTTGTAAAAGTTCTTTCACTGAATTAACCCAATTGAACTTGTTGGGGATTGTCGAGTTCTGAAGCATTAAATACCGTAAAAGTTGGCTTACAAGGCGCACCTGGGTATACGCCGCACCCCCCGTATAACCCCCCCCCCCCCAAAAAAAAAAAATCCATAAAGTAGCCGCATTGGCATACAAGCCGCATGAAAACCGAACATGTCAAAGGCAAAACAAAGTCGCCGCAATCCACTGAGAAAAGCATCAAAAGTGAACAGAAACATCAAAACAGAAAGTCAAAAGTCATGAGGTACTGTATAGGAAAGTTCAATGGTCTTTAATTACTCGAGATCTGATGCTGAGAATCCGCCGAAGTCGGACTCTTCCGTGTCAGAGACGAACAGGTTCAGTATCGCCTCTGGTACAGAATCACCGGAAGTGTCGCTGTCACTGCCAGCCTCGTTGTCAGTGAGTGTCGATGCTGCAGCTAGCGCTCGGTCATGACGAGTCGTTCAAGAATGCAACAAGTCGAGCGCTTGATTGCGCTAGGCGTCTTGAGCGAACTACAGGAGTTACCCGACTGGGAATGATTATGCAGGGGAAGTAACTCCTTTTATGGAATGGAAGCACCAGTCTCTTTTTCTATGACGAGTTAACTCCCTTATTTCGGTTGTCCGAGGGAGAGTATTGCTATTCACTCGTTCGCCTGAGGGGAAAAAAAGTTATAACATCATTTTTAAACAAAAGTGACAGCTGTTATGTACGTGTTTCAAATCAACAAGTCATGCAGCTATCCTGATGTCTCGAACGCAATAGATGTGAGAGCGGGTAGAATATTTGTTTTTTCTTTTTTGCAGCTACATTTCTATTTTCTTCCTTTCTTTCGAAAGGAAGCTACTTAACTCACAACCGAATAGTGTCATTGACATCGTTTACGCTTTCATTGAAATAAAAAGTTTATAGACGGCTCAGATTTCTGTGTGTGCTAATAATCGTGAGAGAGAGAGAGAGAGAGAGAGAGAGAGAGAGAGAGAGAGAGAGAGAGAGAGAGAGAGAGAGAGAGAGAGAGAACAAACGAACTTTATTTTACAAGGGTAGTGAATTATGCAGTATTGCCTTTCTTACATTCGCCCTTGAGGCAAAATATTCAAATGTGGTAAGAGAGAAAGAGAGATAGAGATAGAGAGAGAGAGAGAGAGAGAGAGAGAGAGAGACAGAGAGAGTGACAGAGAGAGACAGAGAGAGAGAGAGAGAGAGAGAGAGAGAGAGATCCTCACCAAAATACGCGACGATGTGATTGTTACATTGTGTTTAGTATGTAATGGACATTACTTTAAAGATACTGAGCAAAAATTATCCAATAAAGGCCTGTAATGTGCACATGTAAATATACACCCATCCACTACAGTTAGACCCCTTGTGGGTTGGGGGTCAGAATTTTCCCACCGCGCCTCCCAACGCGATTTGTAAGAAATGAATAACTAGGGGACACCTTGAAATGATCTCCGTTCACTCTAAACTGTTCTAGTGAGTTTTGTGCTTACTGGCCTTACATAGCCTACAAAGGCTGATGGGCCGTATAGCTCCAGCCATACACAACAGTTAGTGGGTTCCTCGTTTTCACCGACTACCAATTGAAGCGACAGATATACTTTTCCTTGTCTTTTGACCTGTGTAGGAGTTTCATCTAGCCTGCAGTCCCATAATCACCAGCCACCATGTGTATATAGAGTCAACAGTCGCGTTGCTAAGATACGAGGTCTTGCGAGGCAAAGGTCGGTGTTACAAGTCGGCCTCTGAGTCTAGGGGTATGTTAATTTATCACTGGTTGGATGAGGCCTGACTTGCACACATAACAGTCACTGCTTTCATTCGCGCTGTCTCTTTCTCTCAAAACCAGAAGAAAAGGTAATGAGAAATCAATTAATAATGATTTAATCAAATAATGACAAACTATAATATATTCATGCAAAAAAACAAGCATGCATAAGAAGAGTAGTTAGTACTAGACCAGCCTTAATTAATGAATGGTAAAGTTTATCTTCAGTTCCACTTGGGTGACTTATCTCATGTGTCTATCGAAAGACGCTCTCTGAATGTCCATCGATGAAACAAGGTTCATATAACACGAGTTTACTGACTTTCAGTCCAGAATTACAGTGCTGAAGGGGTAGCGGCGACAGCAGCGTTGGTGGGCAGCGTTGATGGCAATAGTGGCAGCAGCAGTAGCGGTAATGGTGGTAGCAGCAGCAGCAGTAGCGGTAATGGTGGTAGTAGCAGCAGCGGTAGCGGTAATGGTGGTAGCAGCAGCAGCAGCAGTAGCAGTAATGGTGGTAGTAGCAGCAGCAGTAGCAGTAATGGTGGTAGTAGCAGCAGCAGCAGTAGCGGTAATGGTGGTAGTAGCAGCAGCAGTAGCAGTAATGGTGGTAGTAGCAGCAGCAGCAGTAGCGGTAATGGTGGTAGTAGCAGCAGCAGTAGCGGTAATGGTGGTAGCAGCAGCAGCAGTAGCGGTAACGGTGGTAGCAGCAGCAGCAGTAGCGGTAATGGTGGTAGCAGCAGCAGCAGTAGCGGTAACGGTGGTAGCAGCAGCAGCAGTAGCAGTAATGGTGGTAGTAGCAGCAGCAGTAGCGGTAATGGTGGTAGTAGCAGCAGCAGTAGCGGTAACGGTGGTAGTAGCAGCAGCAGCAGTAGCGGTAATGGTGGTAGTAGCAGCAGCAGTAGCGGTAACGGTGGTAGTAGCAGCAGCAGCAGTAGCGGTAATGGTGGTAGTAGCAGCAGCAGCAGTAGCGGTAACGGTGGTAGTAGCAGCAGCAGTAGCAGTAATGGTGGTAGTAGCAGCAGCAGCAGTAGCGGTAACGGTGGTAGTAGCAGCAGCAGTAGCAGTAATGGTGGTAGTAGCAGCAGCAGTAGCGGTAATGGTGGTAGCAGCAGCAGCAGTAGCGGTAACGGTGGTAGTAGCAGCAGCAGTAGCGGTAATGGTGGTAGTAGCAGCAGCAGCAGTAGCGGTAATGGTGGTAGTAGCAGCAGCAGCAGTAGCGGTAATGGTGGTAGTAGCAGCAGCAGCAGTAGCGGTAATGGTGGTAGTAGCAGCAGCAGCAGTAGCGGTAATGGTGGTAGTAGCAGCAGCAGCAGTAGCGGTAACGGTGGTAGTAGCAGCAGCAGCAGTAGCGGTAATGGTGGTAGCAGCAGCAGCAGTAGCGGTAATGGTGGTAGCAGCAGCAGCAGTAGCGGTAATGGTGGTAGCAGCAGCAGCAGTAGCGGTAATGGTGGTAGTAGCAGCAGCAGCAGTAGCGGTAATGGTGGTAGTAGCAGCAGCAGCAGTAGCGGTAATGGTGGTAGCAGCAGCAGCAGTAGCGGTAATGGTGGTAGTAGCAGCAGCAGCAGTAGCGGTAATGGTGGTAGTAGCAGCAGCAGCAGTAGCGGTAATGGTGGTAGTAGCAGCAGCAGCAGTAGCGGTAATGGTGGTAGTAGCAGCAGCAGCAGTAGCGGTAATGGTGGTAGTAGCAGCAGCAGCAGTAGCGGTAATGGTGGTAGTAGCAGCAGCAGCAGTAGCGGTAACGGTGGTAGTAGCAGCAGCAGCAGTAGCGGTAACGGTGGTAGTAGCAGCAGCAGCAGTAGCGGTAACGGTGGTAGTAGCAGCAGCAGCAGTAGCGGTAACGGTGGTAGTAGCAGCAGCAGCAGTAGCGGTAACGGTGGTAGTAGCAGCAGCAGCAGCAGTAGCAGTAATGGTGGTAGTAGCAGCAGCAGCAGTAGCGGTAACGGTGGTAGTAGCAGCAGCAGCAGTAGCGGTAATGGTGGTAGTAGCAGCAGCAGCAGTAGCGGTAATGGTGGTAGTAGCAGCAGCAGTAGCAGTAATGGTGGTAGTAGCAGTAGTAGCAACAGCAGCAGTAGCAGCAATAGTGGCAGCAGCAGTAACAGTAATGGTGGTAGCAGCAGCAGCAGTAGCGGTAACGGTGGTAGTAGCAGTAGTAGCAACAGCAGCAGTAGCGGTAATGTTGGTAGCAGCAGCAGCAGCAGTAGCGGTAACGGTGGTAGTAGCAGCAGCAGCAGTAGCGGTAACGGTGGTAGCAGCAGCAGCAGTAGCGGTAATGGTGGTAGTAGCAGCAGCAGTAGCGGTAACGGTGGTAGTAGCAGCAGCAGCAGTAGCGGTAACGGTGGTAGTAGCAGCAGCAGCAGTAGCGGTAACGGTGGTAGTAGCAGCAGCAGCAGTAGCGGTAATGGTGGTAGTAGCAGCAGCAGCAGTAGCGGTAATGGTGGTAGTAGCAGCAGCAGTAGCAGTAATGGTGGTAGTAGCAGCAGCAGTAGCAGTAATGGTGGTAGTAGCAGCAGCAGTAGCAGTAATGGTGGTAGTAGCAGCAGCAGTAGCAGTAATGGTGGTAGTAGCAGCAGCAGCAGTAGCAGTAATGGTGGTAGTAGCAGCAGTAGCAGTAACGGTGGTAGTAGCAGCAGTAGCAGTAGCGGTAACGGTGGTAGTAGCAGCAGCAGCAGTAGCAGTAACGGTGGTAGTAGCAGCAGCAGCAGTAGCGGTAACGGTGGTAGTAGCAGAAGCAGCAGTAGTAGTAACGGCGGTAGTAGCAGCAGCAGCAGTAGCGGTAACGGTGGTAGTAGCAGCAGCAGCAGTAGCAGTAATGGTGGTAGCAGCAGCAGCAGCAGTAGCGGTAACGGTGGTAGTAGCAGCAGCAGCAGTAGCGGTAACGGTGGTAGCAGCAGCAGCAGTAGCGGTAATGGTGGTAGTAGCAGCAGCAGCAGTAGCGGTAACGGTGGTAGCAGCAGCAGCAGCAGTAGCGGTAACGGTGGTAGTAGCAGCAGCAGCAGTAGCGGTAATGGTGGTAGCAGCAGCAGCAGCAGTAGCGGTAATGGTGGTAGTAGCAGCAGCAGCGGTAGCGGTAATGGTGGTAGTAGCAGCAGCAGCAGCGGTAACGGTGGTAGTAGCAGCAGCAGTAGCGGTAATGGTGGTAGTAGCAGCAGCAGTAGCGGTAACGGTGGTAGTAGCAGCAGTAGCGGTAACGGTGGTAGTAGCAGCAGATACAGTAGTAGCGGTCACGGTGGTAGTAGCAGCAGTAGCAGTAACGGTGGTAGTAGCAGCAGTAGCAGTAACGGTGGTAGTAGCAGCAGCAGCAGTAGCGGTAACGGTGGTAGTAGCAGAAGCAGCAGTAGTAGTAGCGGTGGTAGTAGCAGTAGCAGCAGTAGCAGTAACGGTGGTAGTAGCAGCAGCAGCAGTAGCGGTAACGGTGGTAGTAGCAGCAGCAGCAGTAGTAGTATCGGTGGTAGTAGCAGAAGCAGCAGTAGCGGTAATGGTGGTAGTAGCAGCAGCAGCAGTAGCAGTAATGGTGGTAGCAGCAGCAGCAGCAGTAGCGGTAATGGTGGTAGTAGCAGCAGCAGCAGTAGCGGTAATGGTGGTAGTAGCAGCAGCAGCGGTAGCGGTAATGGTGGTAGTAGCAGCAGCAGTAGCGATAACGGTGGTAGCAGCAGCAGCAGAAGCGGTAACGGTGGTAGTAGCAGCAGCAGCAGTAGTAGTAGCATCAATAGTGGCAGCAGCAGCAGTAGCGGTAACGGTGGTAGTAGCAGCAGTAGTAGTAGCATCAATAGTGGCAGCAGCAGCAGTAGCGGTAACGGTGGTAGTAGCAGCAGTAGCAGTAATGGTGGTAGTAGCAGCAGTAGCGGTAACGGTGGTAGTAGCAGCAGTAGCGGTAACGGTGGTAGTAGCAGCAGTAGCAGTAATGGTGGTAGTAGCAGCAGTAGCAACAGCAGCAGTAGCAGCAGTAGTAGTAGCAGCAATAGTTGCAGCAGCAGCAGTAGCAACAGGAAGGAGCAGAGAAAAACTAATAAGAGTAAGAGAACGTGGATAGAAGGATCAGAAGAGATAGCTTGAGGAGGAGGATTAGCTAGTGCAGGAAAAGCGGATGGTAAAGAAACATAGGTAGGAACCGGAGCATAATGAGCTACAGAAAGACCAAAGTTTATTATTCTGGAGATAACACAGCAAGCAGACCTTTCGGAAAAAAAGACAGGAGCGGTGACTGGCTGATGAGAGGCAAGATGTGGGCGGCACGGCACATAGCACACACACACACACACACACACACACACACACACACACACACACACACAGAGAGAGAGAGAGAGAGAGAGAGAGAGAGAGAGAGACAGACAGACAGACAGACAGACAGAGAAACAAACACAATTTTTTGCACGGGGCCACAGATCACGGTTGTTGGATGCCATTAGCAGATGGTTTCTCATGTTGTCTGCTCCTAACTTCCGGTCAGTGCGCTGACCGCGCTCAGCTTCTGGAGGGGGGTCTGGCAATTGCCAGCCCCAGTGCGTGAACGCACGCG
>JAWQFJ010010888.1:0-17500 GCA_034096865.1 Theodoxus fluviatilis
TGCAGCGTGCAATATCCGAAGCACCGAGAGTTTTGAGCTCAGTTATCACCTTCTGGAAGAGCTACAAGATGAACTGTGCTCAAGCCCGTGGCAGTTACACTTCTCGCGACCTAGGGCTCGACTAGGACTGCTACTGATCGCGTTGTGCGCGTCACTTACGATCGCGTGCTCACTCAGGCCTGCCACTCCAACAACTACGCTGCATGATCTCTCGGGTCTGATCCTGCTAGGAGGGAACGTGGAACGTAACCCTGGGCCATGGAGAAACAACGAGACTGCTGCATGGCCCGGGTGGAATGTACCACTGGAAACGCAACACGGCCATCCTCCGAGAATACAGCATGGGCCCACACCACGCGACGCATACATCCCTAGCACAGAACCAACGACCCCATATGAAAGTGGAAGTATTGAGGCAGAAGTGCGTCGGTTATGTGCTCAACAAGAGACGACAAACATCCTCCTGAGGGAAACTCAGGAACGCTGTAGACAGCACTGCTCTCAGCTCTCACAATGGAATGCAGCCCTACATGAACAGGTAGAAGGACTGAAATCCCATGTAAACACCATTCACATGGACATGCAAAACAAGTTGCTCACTGTAGAAGGCCAAGCTGAGAGTATGGAGATGTCTACGAAGCTAAACAACATTCAGTTGTTCGGGTTACCCGAGAAGTCTCGAGAGACCTACTGGGACTGCCTCCAGTTGGTGCTGGATACTCTACAAGATGTCGATCCTGACCTCCGATGGTCTGAAAAAGACATAGTAAGAGTCCAGCGATTGGGAGTTCCTTTCGAGGGGGACTGCAGCAGCAACCCACCCCCTCTCCCTCGCCCTGTACTTGTGGAAATGAGTACATGGGCGAACAAACTGAGACTGCTCAGGTGGGGACGCGAGCCTCTTAGGAGGAATGGAATAAGAATTTCCGGGGAGCTTACACAGAAGCAGGCCACTACCCTTCAGGAGCTGCGCAGACAAGGTCATCATGCCTACTTCAAAAACAACCAGCTTTTCTTCAGAGAAAAATCTCCAGCAGGCAGAAGAACAAACGGACGAAAGAGGCAGAACCACCGAACAAGCCGACACAAAGACCATCCCCACCGGGACAGAAACCGGAACAGAGCAACTACTCTGCCTACGGAGGAGTTTGGATCCGACCGAGGGGCTGAGCGCTTCACCCATACCCAGCGACACCCTTGGCAGCACAGAGAGGTGTCTCCGCAATGCCCTGGATCACACAAGGATTCGTGGAGAGTGCCCACAGCCTCGCAGCGGAATGCATCTGAAGCCCAACACTACAGAAGTTTACGAGATGCAACAAATCCAGTGGTGGTAGATCATCAAAATGGCGCGGTTCATCTGCAAACTGAATCTCCTATAGGCGCCTCATTAGGAGGCCAGATCATGGCGGGGGATATTCCAGGACCCCGCAGGTACAAAGTAACTCGGGAATACAACCGGCAGTTGTCTCCTGGTTACGTCGTGATCGACGAATGGGTTGGCTCCCCCGAATGCGACGGATCTTCAAGCGGTAGGCAGGCTGGGAGAACAATGGATATACGTCATGAGACGCGAGTTCCGGCACTACCACCAAAGATCTTTCTTCCTGATTACGGTGGCCATGCGGGGGTTGATGATCTGGCAGACGAGGGTGCGATGGACCATCCCTTAGAGGATGAGGTACCCAAACAATCGTCAGCAACTATGTACTCTAATGACAAGGAATACGTCCCGCCAGCTGTGACCTCTTGCTCACCTGTGTCGGACGTTCAACAGGAGACGGAGATACAGGCAAAGTCGCCTGCCTCTCTGAACTCCATCGGTGGGAATACAGACGCGCACCCACAGACCTTTATGGCCTCGAGTACGAGTCAGATGTCGGCACCGAAACGACAGAGTACTCTACTGGGTTGGCTGGAGTCCCGTAACAACGACGGAACCCTCCCTCCGAGTACCCGTCTGACTTGTGCAGAGGTCGTTGGTGAAGACGGTGAAGGTTCTTCGGTGTGGACCCCCCAACAAGGTACTCGCCGCCGAAACGTCAGACACTCGTCTGTATGGGATGGACGACTCCGTAGGACAAGGAGCTCTTCCCCACAAGGAAGAGCATCAGAGGTCAATAAATGACGGGAGGGCCGACGTCCGTCACACGTGAATCAGAGTGTGTATCGATCTCATGCACCGGTATCGGTGGAAAAACGTCTTGCGTCTGAGGAAGATGCACATTCTCTGATTACACTAAAAAAACTGCAGATCGTGTGCTGGAACGTAGATGGTCTTACCTCAAGACTGGGTGAATCAGGTTTCACGGATTATGTTCTGTCATTTGACTTATGCTGTCTGATAGAAACTTTCACAGCAGAGTCACATGACTTCAGTGTCTTTTTCGAAAGGTATACTGCGTTTCATTCTCCAGCCATTAAACTCTCCAAACAAGGTCGGAGATCAGGAGGAGTTGTTATACTAATGAAAAACCACTTGAAACCATTTATTACACAAATAGATATTAAGTACGACAATCTGTTGGCTTTAAAGATAACAGGTTTGACTGATAGTTGTGTAATTTTGCTCGCGGTGTATGTCCCACCGCATGAGTCTCCCTACTACAAGGATAAGGATTATCATTGCAGCTTGTTCCCACTGGAAGATGCTCTTTTGCACATACAAGAGACCTTCCCGGGATCGGTTGTAATGATATGCGGGGACATGAACGCTCGGATCGGCGAATGGGACACCCAGGCTGCGATAGAGGATGGGGATGACGACGACGGACAAGAACAGTTAGCCTCTAGTTGCCCCTCGCTTAGGCAGTATCGCGTGTCGCAAGATGGCACGGTGAACGCCTTTGGGGAAATACTGAAAAACATTTGTTTTGTTCATCAATTGTGTATCATCAATGGACGCACCTTTGGTGACAGTGAAGGCAAACATACCTACGTGTCAACACACGGAGACAGTGTCATAGATTACTGCTTGCTATCTGGAGACTTCGCAAACTGTTCCGTTGATCTAGCTGTTGCTGACCGAGTTGAAAGTGATCACATGCCCTTGGAAATCACCGTTGGTTTTTCCACATCCACACGCAGATCAATACCAAAAAAGATGTATCATGTAAAAGATCATCGTTAAAGAGGTTAAGTAAAACACTAGAAATACTATTGAATAATAACAAATCACTTTAAAATGAGAATTCAAATACTGAGTATTAAACAATCTTATCACAATTGTACCATTAAAAAAACTATCTGATAGACCTTTCTTATGGGCTACAGTGGGGTGGTGACAAATGTTCAGATCATTCTGGTTCAACAGCAAGCCATTGTTGATCTGTGAAACACTGATGCCTACCTCCGTGCTTGTCTCTCTACTTCAGGACTATAGGAAACAGCGGCAAAATCCTCAAGTACAACCAGCCCATCGCAGCCATCGATGCGCAGATCAAGAAGGTGAGAAAGCGAAGTGAAGATGGAAGAGGCAGTCATTTCACACAGCGACCTTATCCACACATCTTAGTCTCAAAGGTGTTTAACTGGCGATGCTGTTTTTTGTCCAGGGGTAAACAGGACACCCGTGAACAAATTACTAGTTACTGCAAGAGCAAAGTGTAAAGCGGTTTGAGACCCAAGACATGGGGGATAACTCGCTATATAAAATCACATTTTCACCTTTATCTTTACCTTTTTTAACGTTTGGAGTAACAGCATGCCAGCACGGGGATGAAGTGTAGCTTGTATTGCGGGTTGTCCTTGTCTACCAGTATGTTTGTTTATTGTCAAGACCTAATGCAGATCAGATGGAAAGGATGTAGATGGTAAGAAACAGTTTATGACTCAGCTATATCCCAGTGTTCAATTTATATGAACGCTGTAAGTGTGAAATCGCTTTCTACGAGTTTATTTAATCATGTGACTAAGTAAATGGTTTGACATCATTAAATAACGTACAATGAATAAGTTTAAGATGTATCGACCCCGTAAATGTATCTGTGCGTGTATCTGTGCGTGTACTGACAATACAGCATACTAAGCAAGGTCAGTACAGATGCAGAAATATAAAAAAAAGACTTACAGAGGTTTGACAGGCGCATCTAATGCATTGATAAAGTAAAAACAAAAAAGGATCACATCAGGTTAACGTTTCGGGCGTATGCTTTCATCAGCAAACTGATGAAGGCCACGCCCGAAACGTTTGTTTTCATACTAAACCTGAAATTCCAACACCCCCAGCGATCTTTGAGATCATTATTTGTTTTGTCTTCTGGAGTCCGGCGGTCCAACTTTTACCTACATTGATAAAGTATCAGAGTTTTTATTCAGATCTAACCGAAATAAATCTTATGATACACAGTAAAGGCAGACCTACCATCCATAAATCTACAACTGATGACAAAGTCCGTATCTACCTGAGGTGATATCTAGTCGACATCTAGTGATGGTCTGTCGTAGTTTGTGTGTCCGTAAACCTATGAGTGATAACAAAATCCGTATCTACCTGAGGTGATATCTAGTCGACATCTAGTGATGGTCTGTCGTAGTTTGTGTGTCCGTAAACCTATGATTGATAACAAAATCCGTATCTACCTGAGGTGATATCTATTCGACATCTAGTGATGGTTTGTCGTAGTTTGTGTGTCCGTAAACCTATGAGTGATAACAAAATCCGTATCTACCTGAGGTGATATATAGTCGACATCTAGTGATGGTCTGTCGTAGTTTGTGAAGTTGCATTTTTTCAGACGCTATAGTACAATCGTCAGGGAGTTAACTCTAAAATGTCGAACGGCTTTAAAGAATCATAATGTACACACAAACAGAAAAAAGCGCGGGAAAATCAAGCCCCACTGAGTGTTGCTGAATGTAACTTAACGCCATGATACGGGTCACACGTTGAACAGGTCATTTCAGAGATAATTATAGCCATGTAACGTCTGTTGTGGTCAACAGGTGCTTTTTTCCTGTTTGGGGAATTTTCTTCCTCTGTCACACCTCTAGAATCAATCTACTGGCGACACACTATGCACATTATCACATAATAATGTATAAATTACTCATTAGTTTAACTCCCGAAAAACAAAAAGCTAGTTAGGTTTCAATGACTCTAACGCAGGATTGTTTCCTCCAGCGCACTGGCTTCTACCCACAACGGTATTTCATTCATCCTAGCAAAGCTCATTTTCTCAGTTTTCTTCATGTGGCGGGATTTCTGTGTAGTGTCGTCTGTCTAAGAATAGAATGCAAATATGTTGCGAGAACAGAATTAGAACCTGAACCAGTCAGAAGAGACCTATTTACTCTTGCGTAGATATGTTCTCCAACTTTGATTTTATTACAGTGTTTATTTACATAGTTGTAACTTCAAGCATTTTCAAGTTACAAACATAAATTTGGTACCATTGGAAAGCTTAGACTCTCAGCTTGAAAGTGATATCAAGGACACTAATAAGTCAACAACCACATTATGACATGGTTGGTGGTGTTCAATCACATATAAAAGCTTCAAGGCTCCATCGACCATTTTTTCCACTCATCAGTACAAGTCCCTCATAAATTATTCTGGTTACATTCAGCTACATATACAACTCAGCCTGGGGTAAGCGCTTGCGTTGAACTAATCACGTGACCTACTTCCTTCCAAGATGGCGTTTGGCGGCAATGGCCCTGACGGGGAGGTGTGGACTTCAGTGACAACAGTGCAGGTGGAGGGCATGGCTGCCGACACAGCCCTCGTCTACGGGGTCGTCTTCGGCGTCATCACGGGCTCCTACCAGGTCTTCCCCAAGGATGCCAGATTGGACTTCCAAGTAAGACAGTATCCGCCTTCTGTTGTGGAGAGGTGACCTTTGCTATCGCAGCAAATCAATCCCAGCATTCCTACGGTGACCTCTCACCCTGTAGCAGAGGTCACCCTCCTGTCAAGGTCGCGCATCATCTGGGGCACGTTCAGCCCCTCTCTCCGAAGGCTTACAAAGAGCTGCATTTCACGTACGACGTCGTAAGCCTTCGGAGAGAGGGGTTGCACGCGCAGGTGGAGCAGCTCAAGGGGCGCTCTAATTGCTCAACTCTGGAGGGCGCCACCTCCTAGCGCCTAGCAATGACGAAAATACAGCGTCCATACTCAAATTTGATTGACTCATATCAAACGTCGAGTTAAAGGGCGACTGAATTAGCCAGGCACAAACAAGAGATGTGATGTGAAAGGCTGGGAAAAGGGTGGATGAGAAAGACAGAAAAAAAGAGCAAAGAGGTCGAACAAGCACGCGAGAGAGAGAGAGAGAGAGAGAGAGAGAGAGAGAGAGAGAGACTGAGATTTTAGAAAAAACACACGAACGGGGTACTTATCAAAGTTATTTAAAAAAAGTATACAACGTCGATTCAATAGCAAAAAGAAAAACAGAAAACAATTACCTAGCTTTGACAATATCTGCTGTGTGTAAAGAACTGGATTTAATGTGGTTTTCCGGTTCGTCCACTTTTATCGGGGTTAAGAATGGACGCACAGTTTCTCCCCATGCAATTCGTGGGTGAATTACGGCGAATACCTGGGGATATTGAGGCTGAACTTTCCTCTACTCTAACCAGCTCTGGTGACTGTGTAGGCAATCGACTAATTAATCCTACAGAGGCTGATAAGCTGCTTCAACTTCATTCCTTCATCCATTCATCCATTAGTTTATCCATCCATCCATTCACATTTTCATTCGTTGATTCATTCATGCATTCATTAATTTCTCATTCATTCATTCATTCATTCATTCATTCATTCATTCATTCATTCATTCATTCATTCATTCATTCATTCATTCATTCTTCATCATTCATTCTTTCATTAATTCATTCATTCACTCATCCATTTTCCAGCTGGCGCCCAGTAAGGTGTTTTCCTACAAGGACCCCAGGGTGCTGAGCAGCTTTGACAGTCAGACTCCTCTCACACTGGAGGGCTGCTCCCTGGATGACTTCTGTCTGCACTACGTGGTGCCCATCATCAACTTCAAGTGGGTGTCTCCGCCTGCACAGGCCGGCAGGGTGTAGAGGGTGTAGAGGCTTCGCAGTGCGCTGGAGCAGTGGATATCAGAAAAATCCAGGCATCAAGCTTGTGAACTGTCTCTGTCTTTGCCTCCCTTTTTCTCACCGTCTCTTTCTGTCTGTCGATCTCTGTCTGTCCGCCTGTCTGTTCGTCCGCCCGCACGCCTGCCCGTCTGTCCATCCACCCGCCCGTCCTTCTGTCCGTCAATCCGCCCGCCCGCCCGCCCGTCCATCCCCGCCCCCCAACCCCCACTACCCCGTATTGTTGTAAGTCTCTCTCTCTCTCTCTCTCTCTCTCTCTCTCTCTCTCTCTCTCTCTCTCTCTCTCTCTCTCTCTCTCTCTCTCTCTTTCTCTCTGTGCCTTTCTGCCTGCCTGCTTGCCCCCCTCTCTCTCTCTAACACAATTACACATGTATTCTAGCGCAAACATACGCACTCAACTATACACACTCAAACACGCACGCTCGCGCGCATAAACGTACACACACTGATGTTTTACATACATTTTTAAAACGTGTTTTTCTCATTGACACACACAAGCACGCACAAACGCAACAGCACACACACACACACATACACACACACACACACGCACGCACGCACGCACGCACACACACACCATACACCCGCCCGCCCGCCCGCCCGCCCGCCCGCCCGCCAACCCACCCACCCACCCTCGCTCGCTCGCTCACTCGCTCACTCGCTCACTCACTCACTCACTCACTCACTCACTCACTCACTCACTCACTCACTCACTCACTCACTCACTCACTCACTCACTCACTCACTCACTCACTCACTCACTCACTCACTCACTCACTCACTCACTCACTCACTCACTCACTCACTCACTCACTCACTCACTCACTCACTCACTCACTCACTCACTCACTCACTCACTCACTCACTCACTCACTCACTCACTCACTCACTCACTCACTCACTCACTCACACTCACGCTGTCACTCAGTCACTCACTCATTCACGCACGAACACACGCACGCACGCATTCCACAATTACACAGAGGCTACACAACGAAAACTCTACCCTGACCAACCCATATATCAACCTCATCCCACTCTCCCTCATCCCACTTTCTCTTGTCCCACTCTTTCTAATCACTCTCTCCCTCGTCCCACTCTCTCATTCCACTTTTCCTTGTCCCACTCTACCTCATCACTCTCTCCCTCATCCCACCCTCCCCCCTGCAGAAACAAGGACGTGCTCATCCTGGGGGAGCTGGACAAGTGGGTGCCGGTGTCAAGGACGCGGATGCGCAAGGTCACGGTCACAGCAGACCAGATCATCATCGCCATGACAGTGCCCCCCGGGGAGAGGGTGGAGATGTGGTTCTGGATGGACGGCCATATTGGGGCCCTGGCTCGCATCGCGGACGCCGTTGGAGATGCCACCATCGTGTTCGAGACTGGACCAGTGGGTGGCGCTTCCCTCCAGGCGCCCTCAAACATCTCTCTCCTCGTCGTCCTCCTGCTCTCCATCCTCGCCCGGACCTTTCAGGTGAGTTGACGCGCGTTGCATAGGACGCGAGGAGAGCGAGGACCTTGCGAGGAATAGGCCTGTGTCAACATGAGTCAACAGTTTATAGGGTGCAGTTTTAAAGGCTGTCAAATGTTGACACATGTTGACATCAGCCTACTCCTTTAAAATCCTTTGCTTCCCCCGCGTCAGTGCAACACAGGTCTGGTCAGAGAGCAGTGATGGCACTCTGTGACGGAGTGGTCAGCGCGCTTGACCTGTTGTCGCATGCAGCTATACAGTGGGTGCGACGTTCGAAGCTGCACGGTTCCCAGAATAGCATCCATGAGCAACATGCTCAAATCGCATTGCTTCTCCCCACCCAGGAGTAAAACCGGGTACCTGTGATGGCAGTGAATGCACTATGGAGCGCCATTAACCCTTAGGTGCGGCCGTGAGTCAGCATCGGGTTGGAATTCCCCCCAGACGGTGGAGTTGGTGCCTCTACCTGAGCGTGTGTGTGTAACTCACCTGTCTGTCAGTCTTCTCCCCAGACGGTGGAGTTGGTGCCTCTACCTGAGCGTGTGTGTGTAACTCACCTGTCTGTCAGTCTCAAGGTGTTTGCCGTAAGGTGGCAGTGAAGGCTTCATCAAGTGGCCCGGTGATTGGGGGTAAAGTTTAAAGCGGTTTGAGACCCAGACATGGGTAAAGAGACGCTGTATAAAACCACACTTACTTTGACCTTTACAGTGCTACGATCAAAACTGTGTATGCGGCAGTCAGCCAGCATTGGGTTAGAATACTGCGCAGGGAGTGGCGATGACGATGACGATGATTGATGATGATGACGATGATGACGACGATGACGACGACGACGATGATTGATGATGACGATGACGACGACGACGACGATGATGACGACGACGATGAGGGCGACGACGATGATGACGATGGCGATGACGACGGCGGTGGCGGCGGTGGCAGCGGCGGCGCGACGACGAATACGACGACGACGACGACGAATACGACGACGACGACGACGACGATGATGATGATGATGATGATGATGATGATGATGATGATGATGATGATGATTGGTATTAAACGACCTCTCGGTCCTTGTTATCTATGTAAAGCCATTGATCACAAAGTTCAGTGGAGCCGGTTAGAAAAAAAGAGCTGTCCAGGTTTCGTCTTTGGCCTTCACGTAGACTGCCACCAAAACAAGCTGATTCTCCCTCTACCAGTGGCCGTACATCCTCAATCGTCACAAGTGTCATGAGAGAATTTTTGACTTGCCTATCTGGCCGCTGTTCACGACGAGTTTTGGTAAATCTATTACATTATTCCAGATCAGGATTACTGCACTTTACTAGATATTTCGAATGTACTCGCAGAAGCATGTCTTGCATGTTGACGACGAAAATGTCTTGTCTTCATTGCAGGGTTGAGGATACAGGTGCAGACTTGCCTTCGTGGCTCAAGCTCGCTGTACCTCTGTGTGAGAGGACTAAGTCCACAGCCCATCCACAGCAGCATCATCGACCATCACTCACACCATTTGCCCCCAACGAAACGAATTGAAACGCGCGTATGTAATGGTAATGCTTGAATGATGATGCTTTATATTGCTTCAGATTTCCTTTTGATGTTGACAGTACCGGAGAACAGTGTGGAATGGAATGGGGTGTTCAATGTAAAAAGTGAGATAGGGTTGCAGAGTTTTAGTAAAAGCGCTAGATTGAGACGATCATAAAATTACGAGTACTGTTTGTTTCTTCTTTCATTTATTTTAAAGCACTTTGGAGATGAGACAAACAGCGAGAACGCTTAATAGTAGTGTGTGCCATTTCTGTCATGTTTCTGTGTTGTTAAAGAAGTGAAGAATGAGCGTATTAGAAGTTCATGCACATTATCATTCAGGACTTGAGACATTTACAGAGCTCTATCACCACGTTCACTTCTGAATTTTCACAATCAGATTGTAATTAAACTGTTAGCCGTCAATGGTGATCCATTGTCAATTACGACATTAAATAGAATAGTTTCCTGACTGACGAATATTGTTGTGCTTTACCCTACAAGACTGACACTGTCTCTCCCTCCCTACTCCAACCCACCCACCCTTTCTCTCTGTCACTCGCCTCCCCCCCTCCCTCTCTCTCTCTCTCCCTCCCCCATCTCCCTTTGTCACTTGCCTCCTTCCTCTCTCTCTCTTTGTCCCTCCCTCCCCTACCCCTCTCTCTCGCTCTCACACACACACACGCACATGTGCGCGCGCGCACTCACACAGACGCATAGACTGACAAAACAAAAAACTAACTTCACCTGTGAAGTTGAAACACAAGAGTGCCAAGCAGATAAACCGATCAACATGATTTATTAAAAATAGTTACACTGCAGTACTATGTACATGTATCTCCTCATTGCTTTAACTTCGGGTTGAAAATGTACTCCGTGCTTTGACGCGTAACTTTCCCATGCTAAACCTCTGCGAAAAAGAACAGTTATCGATTGTAGAACGGCGGCAGTGTCCGACAAACAAAGGACGTCTACCAAATTCATCAGAGAGGGTATTTTACGTCAGCAAGGGAGGTAATTCCACGGCTGCACGTTGCGTAACTGGAGTTGCTTCCCTTGAAAAGCTAGCAAAGCGTGTCATTAATATCTAAGCAATACTTTTTTATGTACATAGCATGCTTGGCATGATAAATAATGCCAGCGAAGCAGAGAAACCACTGTTCCTGCTCCATTCTCAAGTGTCGGTAAGATGGCTCCAGTAGTAAAAAAGGAGGAACTTTGAACAGAGCGGTTTCTTCATCTGACATTTTCTTGACAGCAACAAAATAAAGTGAGAACTGCACTCTTACGGGTATCAACACAGAGGCAATTTCCTCCTGCTCCTTTCCATCCAGCTATACCCAACCACCCTCCCCTAAACCCCCCACTCTCCCACAAACCCCTTTACACCAAACCCCCCCCCCCCCCCCCCCCCTCACCCCTCCCCTGCAACAGCAAGATTTTAATGTTGTATCAGGTACGAGGGTCGTGGCGAAATATAAAAGACCTCTGTTCCTTCCGTAGTTTACAGAAGGCGTTTCACAGCCCTTGCAACCTTTCCCGACGTAAACTCCGTCTGTCGAAAACGTCATCAGAAACTGCCGATGCTGATTTCGAAATTGTGGGAGATTTTCAAGCCCCTCAATTCGATCTAAATGACAGAAATTGAATACGGTAAAAATAAAACCTGTCAAACGTAATGGGAAGCCTCATTGTCACTAGTGTTGTTCCACAGAAGTTGCATTCATGTCGTCAAAGGTTGGTCGCGGAATGTTTCCAAAAATATCACGCATCAGGAGTCACTGCCCAACACCATCAGCACACGTCGGGGAATGCAAAAAAAAAAAAGTCATCAACGGTGTTGGCTTTTTCACAAGGTGAGGCCGGCAGTTTCAACACGCACAAAGTAGTGACGTCAGTGACTACTGCGTCACAAACCAAAAGGCGATGTCGTCACAAGGGATGCAATGACGTAAATTTTTCACAATGACGTCACTGGTGAATGACGTCACTGTGGCGGGAAAACGTTCTTGCGAAACTCTCCGGGAAGATTGCCGTTGCCAGGCGGTTTGTACTGCGTGACAACCACGTAGCGGTCCCTGGTTTGATCCTTGGCGATGCCAATTCCGATTTCACTGGTTGACCGCCACACCATCTGCGAGAAGTTCATGCTGTCTGCAATGGAAAGACAACGCGGTTTTAGTGAGCAACACGCCCTTCCTTGCATTTTCAGGCAGAGCAGCCATCTGCACAACCAGCTATGACCTTTAACCTTACATCTGCCACCGTCCACTTCTGTGTCTGATCTACTCTGGATGCTTGGCAGCCTTCAACTTCATCTCTTTCCTTTCTACTGTTCGTCCTTCGGATCGTCTTTTCCAGACGTTTTCCCATTATTTTGTCCAACAGCCTGCCAGCCTGCCTGCTTACCTTCCTGTCTATATCCATTTTTGTGTCTGCCTGCTTACCTTCCTCTTTATATCCCATTTTCTGCCTGCCTGCCTGCCTTTCTGTCTGCCTTCCTGACTATATCCTTTTTCTGCCTGCCTACCTTCCTGTCTATATCCATTTTTGTGCCTGCCTGCCTGCCTGCTTACCTTCCTCTCTATATCCCATATTCTGCCTACCTGCGTTTCTGTCTATATCCTTTTTTCTGCCTGCCTGCCTTTCTGTCTGCCTTCCTGACTATATCCTTTTTCTGCCTGCCTGCCTTTCTGTCTGCCTTCCTGGCTATATCCCTGTTTGTGCCTGCCTTTCTGTCTGCCTTCCTGGCTATATCCCTTTTTGTGCCTGCCTGCCTGCCTGTCTGCCTACCTTCCTGGCTATATCCCTTTTTGTGCCTGCCTGCCTTCCTTTCTGCCTACCTTCCTGGCTATATCCCTTTTTGTGCCTGCCTGCCTTTCTGTCTGCCTTCCTGGCTATATCCCTTTTTGTGCCTGCCTGCCTGCCTTCCTGGCTATAATATCCCTTTTTGTGCCTGCCTGCCTGCCTTTATGTCTGCCTTCCTGTCTATATCCATTTTTGTGCCTGCCTGCCTGCCTTTCTGTCTGCCTTCCTGGCTATATCCATTTTTGTGCCTGCCTTTCTGTCTGCCAGCCTGCCTTTCTGTCTATATCCTTTTTTATGCCTGCCTGCCTTTCTGTCTGCTTTCCTGGCTATATCTCTGTTTGTGCCTGCCTTTCTGTCTGCCTTCCTGGCTATATCCCTTTTTGTGCCTGCCTGCCTGCCTGTCTGCCTACCTTCCTGGCTATATCCCTTTTTGTGCCTGTCTGCCTGCCTGTCTTCCTACGTTCCTGGCTCTATCTCTTTTAGTGCCTGCCTGCCTTTCTGTCTGCCTTCCTGGCTATATCCCTTTTTGTGCCTGCCTGCCTGCCTTCCTGGCTATAATATCCCTTTTTGTGCCTGCCTGCCTGCCTTTCTGTCTGCCTTCCTGGCTATATCCCTTTTTGTGCCTGCCTGCCTTTCTGTCTGCCTTCCTGGCTATATCCCTTTTTGTGCCTGCCTGCCTTTCTGTCTGCCTTCCTGGCTATATCCCTTTTTGTGCCTGCCTGCCTGCCTTTCTGTCTGCCTTCCTGGCTATATCCCTTTTTGTGCCTGCCTGCCTGCCTTTCTGTCTGCCTTCCTGGCTATATCCCTTTTTGTGCCTGCCTGCCTGCCTTTCTGTCTGCCTTCCTGGCTATATCCCTTTTTGTGCCTGTCTGCCTGCCTTTCTGTCTGCCTTCCTGGCTATAATATCCCTTTTTGTGCCTGCCTGCCTGCCTTTCTGACTGCCTTCCTGGCTATAATATACCTTTTTGTGCCTGCCTGCCTTTCTGTCTGCCTTCCTGACTATATCCTTTTTCTGCCTGCCTACCTTCCTGTCTATATCCATTTTTGTGCCTGCCTGCCTGCCTGCTTACCTTCCTCTCTATATCCCATATTCTGCCTACCTGCGTTTCTGTCTATATCCTTTTTTCTGCCTGCCTGCCTTTCTGTCTGCCTTCCTGACTATATCCTTTTTCTGCCTGCCTGCCTTTCTGTCTGCCTTCCTGACTATATCCTTTTTCTGCCTGCCTGCCTTTCTGTCTGCCTTCCTACCTTTCTGTCTGCCTGCCTGTCATTCTGTCTATATCCTTTTTTCTGCCTGCCTGCCTTTCTGTCTGCCTTCCTGACTATATCATTTTTCTGCCTGCCTGCCTTTCTGTCTGCCTTCCGTTCTTTCTGTCTGCCTTCCTGCCAGCCTTTGTCTGCCTTCCTGGTTATATCCTTTTTCTGCCTGCCTTTCTGTCTGCCTGCCTGTCATTCTGTCTATATCCCTTTTGTGCCTGCCTGCTTTTCTGTCTGCTTTCCTGGCTATATCCTTTTTTCTGCCTGCCTGCCTTTCTTTCTGCCTGCCTGCATTTCTGTCTATATCCTTTTTCTGCCTGCCTGCCTGCCTTTCTGTCTGCCTTCCTGGTTATATCTCTATTGTGCCTGCCTGCCTTTCTGTCTGCCTGAATCCCTTTTAAGGTTTTTCTTCGTCTCTCAGTGTCTATTTGTCTCTACGTTTCTCAATATCTGTCCATGTGTCTGTTTCTTTCTTTAATTCTCTAAATGATTGTCTCTCTCTGTCCCTATCTGTCCATATGTCTGTTTCTGTCGGTCTGCCTGCCTGCCTGCCTGCCTGCCTGCCTGCCTGCCTGCCTGCCTGCCAGACAGCCAGCCAGCCAGCCAGCCAGCCAGCCAGCCAGCCAATTCCCCGGCCCCTTTCTCTCTCCCACCCACCCACCCCCTCTCTCCCACCAGCATGCCCGCCCCCAAGATGTCCCAGTGAACCTCACCTCTGTTCCATCGAGGGTTGTTGAAGTCGTAGTAGCCGATCTGCTTGTTGTACCATGCCCGTATGACGTCATCACCGCTGGGAAACTGTCCGTTCATATCCAGGAAGACGATGCTTTCTCCAACTCCTTTTGAACATTAGAAGGAAGAATGGAAGAAAACAGAAAAAAGGAACTGAAGCGTTTTCAAGATACTTCAAGATCGATTGATTAATGAATTAAATAATCTGCATTATCGACAACTCACCCGCATAAGTTAATAATGCAAATTGAGGTTTATTGAATTTCAGTCAGAGAAATTAAAATCCAACCTTGTGTTTAAAAAAGTGTTTACACAGAGAGTGTGTTGGAGAAAATAACCACATATAGTACATGAAGTGTCTATGTCCCCATTATTCCCTTGGGGCATTTAATGTGTGTTGAAATGTTTGGACACAATTACCCTTCTCCCCTTTGAGACTAATACCCCCCACCCACATCAATCCCACCCTCCCATTATCCTCCTCTTGCCCCCTACCTCAGAAAGAAATAACGTGTGGCACAGCTGTAGCTCTAATTCCATTATCAAACCTCTATCAGTGCCATCTCACACGTGTATGTGCAGAGTGTGTGAACACTAGCATTCGCGTTCACATTCATCCATGCACTCGTACGCACGTAGTCTAAATGTCGTAAATGACACATTTAGAATATTCTCTCACAAAAGTATTTCAAATTATTTATGCGTAATCTGATGAGAATCATAATGTAAATATCCTCCAAGGCTTTTGAATGAAATTCAAATAATTATGTTAAGAATAATAACTTTTATGCAAGTCCTCCTAGTTAGTCTCTAGAGTGCAGAACAGACGCCCTCAGCTTAACATTGCTGTCAACTTCGCCGGCTGGTTCAGTGCACCACCCTGCGTAGCATTCAGGCTTCAGCTCCGCAGGCCCTGCAGAGGTGCGGCGTAGTCGACACTCAACTACACTCGGCCTTAAACGACTCGACTGTGAAGCCTGGGAGACCTGGTGGGTTAATTTGAATATAGCTCTGTGCAGGCCTTAGATGGCTGGATGGAGTTTTACGGCATGTCAGGCCATTATGCACGAAGATCACCAGAAAAGTTTAGAGTAATAACAAGTCAAGTCACGATGTCCCAATTCATTCGCCTCTTACGAATCCCATAGGGCGACGCAGTGGGTCTATTCTGACCCCCAACCCACAGGGGGTCTATTCTGACCCCCAACCCACAGGGGGTCTATTCTGACCCCCAACCCACAGGGGGTCTATTCTGACCCCCAACCCACAGGGGGTCTATTCTGACCCCAACCCACAGGGGGTCTATTCTGACCCCAACCCACAGGGGGTCTATTCTGACCCCAACCCACAGGGGGTCTATTCTGACCCCCAACCCACAGGGGGTCTATTCTGACCCCCAACCCACAGGGGGTCTATTCTGACCCCCAACCCACAGGGGGTCTATTCTGACCCCCAACCCACAGGGGGTACGCAGGCCTTCGAAGAGAGACTGGAACACTCCCCTGCCTTCATGCACACCATGGGGGAGTAGGACTCCTCCTCAGCGAGACGGAGCCAGGCACACGTGCATACACACCCGACGCCTCGCTGTACTGCAGGAAGCCGCGCTCCGCGATGACCTCGGCCCAGTGCTGGGCGGCGCGCGTCAGGTCCTCCGAGGGCGACAGTGCCGCCACCTGGTGGCTGGTCCTGGCGCTGTTGTGGCCCGACAGCACTTCCTCTCGGAACGTCAGCAGGTCTGTCACAGACAGCAGTCACGTGTCATCTCGTCGTCGGCACCGTCATCGTCGTAGTCGTCGTTTTTACAACAACTGCCGTCGTAGTCGGGGTTGTTTTTTTTTTCGTTCCTCTTTCCCTGCTGCAGTCTCTGTTCGTTTTACTGATTTCATTCTCGTCCTATCCCTCGTCGTCGTCGTCCTCCTCCTCCTCCTCCTCCTCGTTGTCGTCCTCCTGCAGCTCCTCATTATCATCATCATCATCGTCGTCATCGTTGTCATTATGATCATCATTGTCATCTTGATGGTCATCGTCGTCGTTATTATCAAATCATCATCATCATCATCATCAACATCATCGTCGTCGTCGGCGGCGGCGGCGGCGGCGGCGGCGTCATTCATCAACCTAATCATAATAGTCATCGTCATCGTAATCATCATTCATCAATCGTCGTCGTCACAGGGGCAATGCCAGTGACAGGAAAACACAGCAAAACTGACACAAGGATGACGCTGTCTTCACTGCCTCAGTGTCGACATCACTCGTCAAAGCTGCCTGCTTCCACCAAATGCGCGCAACTACAGATGACGTAGGACGAGACACTACAGAGCAAAACAGAGGGAAGGACAAAACTTGGCTATGCATCGTAGCTTCGATACGGCTACAGGTGCAGATGGTCTTTGCCGATTGCTGAACCTCTACATCACGCACAACATCACCACTGCAATGACGTTTTTTGGTGTGCTGGCTGCAGTCTCCAATGCAACTTCCCATCAACTAACACTTCTGTGAGTCTTACCGTAATAGTCTCTCATTGGACGCAATAAACATGTACTTTGGGACAAGTTTTGTCTTCTTGACATACAAAAGTATACACCCAGAAACATACACACGCACGCACAC
>JAWQFJ010010889.1:0-5000 GCA_034096865.1 Theodoxus fluviatilis
ACCTCTTTCTGCCCACGCTCCACTGCAGGTGTGCCCTTGCGGACACTTGCACCGCCTGCAGCATGCCCTAAAGCGGTCCAACACACTGGGGCACTTCGCGGGGAGTATCCACCGCTCGTTTCGGCACCGCTGCCAAACTACTCGTCTTTGCAGGGCCACGTTGATGACGGCACGATCTCGTCTGGGAGGCGCAGATGGCACAACGTCGACAGCAGTCGCGAACGGACTTGTACCGACCAACCCAGAAGAACCGCTCTCTGACGCGCCGGTATGTCTTCTGCCTTCCGAGGTGGCCAGCTGCTGGGTCGTCTTGTAGCTGTCTCAGCGCCTCCCCCTGCATGGCTTTCGGCAGAACAGGGAGAAGGTGGCAGGTTTCTCCCTTCTCGTCCACCCACTCTCGGTGCAGGGCTCCATCCTTCGGCTGCAAGGCCTCCCACTGGCTCCAGTACGCTTTCGTAGTGGAACTCTTACCGGCGACCTCTTCCAGGCTGGACGAGCGGCGCCATCCTCCATCCAACGGATGATAGGCTGTAGGTCGGGGTCCTGCCTTTGCACAGCCACGAGTGATTTCTCGTGGGCGGTGATCCGCCTTAAGGCTCCAGAGGGACACAGTGGCCCTTTTTCGCCTCTTGTGCATATCAACGGGGCAGAGTGTCCATTGAACATCAAGAGAGACTGCCCCCAGTCGATCACACACGAATGCTCTTGTAGGAAATCTGTTCCCAGGATGACATCGATCTCCACATCAGCAATTATAAAGGGGTGAGGAGTAACCAACTCACCGGCTTTCAGCTCCACTGTCACCGCGCCACGCACTGGGATGGGCCTGTCCCTGACGTCAGTCAGCGTCACGGCCGATTCCTCCATCTTCTTGAAGGGGCGCAGACCAGTCCTCAGGACCAAAACATTGGCTCCTGAGTCGATCAGCGCGCTGCACAGGTACTCATCGATGCTGATGTCTATCGACGGCCCAGTTTGGTCAGCACGCACGCTCATGAGCCGGTGCGAGGTGGAGTTTTCTGGGGCGGGGGGCGACTTCTCTCCACGGTTGCGGCTTGGGTAGGAGGCTGGCTTCTGTGGACAGTGACGCGCGATGTGACCGATCTTGTCACATTTGTGGCACTTGATGGGCCCACACTGGCCTACCTGGCGAGGGGTTTTATTTTTCGCCCTCTCCAGGAGCTCCTCCATCAGGCGCCTGAACTGCGCCCGCAGAGCGTCGCAGTCGCTGGCGGCTCTATTCTGGCAGCCCACAGCCCTGACTTTGTGATGCTGTGGTTGTCTCGGCGCTGCGTCCTCACGCTGAGTGATGGCCTCAACGCGTAGTGTTGCATTCACCGTCTCTGCGAGGGTGGTGGGGGCCAGCAGCTGCACCTGCCGCTTCACCTCGCTGTCAGAGAGGGCCTCGAGGAATTTCTCGCGGGACAGATCGTCCACTGCGTCCCTATTGCAGGCGGGGTGAGCTCGTCTCACGAGCCGCTCTACGTCAGCGGCTAACTCTGGGAGGGACTTACCTTTCCTGCGCCTCCTCGCGCAGAGCATGGCCTTCGCCTGATCGGTACTTCTGGCATCCCGGAATCTGTCGTGGAGGGCCCGCGCGATGGCGCGGTAATTAGCCCTGACCTCCGGTGGCAACACCTTCAAGATGCCTAGTGTTTGACCAGTTAGGCTGTTGATCAGGTATCCGGCTTTCTCCCCCTTCTTCCCAGCCATTCATAGCCGCCGTGACCTCGAACTGTACACGGTATGGACCTTATTCACGCGACCCGCCATTTTGGTTTTAAAACGAGGCAGATAACGCGAACATGTCGACATGGCTGACACGTTGAAGACAACAGAGGGGTTAGCGCAGCTTCAACGACAAAATCCTTTCTGCAGTGGAGGTGACCGGCATTGTTAGATCAAAAACTATTCAAAAATAGTCACAATAGACTATTGTAACGTATAATTTCTGCACAAAACCCGCAGAAGAGAAGTAAACAAACCACACCGTACATACCTAGCAGACGAACACGATCGAACCATAGCCACTACCCCAGCAGACGATCGAGCTAGTGTGATATAATGTTTCCTGTAAAGCTCGAATGCGTGGCAGCAGATAACTGTTTAGTTCTGGCTTGAATTGACAATTTTGTTTCCCTGGTCAGGCGAGGACAGAAAATTCACGATCATCATCCAGTCGATGAGTGCACGATCAACTTAATTGCCGCATTTGGCGTAATGTAACAAATAAGATGATGACAAGAAAATGGCATTAAAGCACAAAACAAAGTTTCATGACAACCAAAATCACCGATTACATTGATAACTGACCATTTTTACACTTACAACTATGTGCTCAAACCGTACAAAGCAAACAAAACACACTGCGGGGAGTGTCCCGGACAGGCATCAACACTTAAGTGCACGAGTGATCATTTCGCTTTGCTCTCATTTGTTTCATCTGCTCCGACATGGTAAGCTGGCTATGCCAAGAAACCAACATCTAAATCAGAGTTAGTTGACAAAGTGACAAAGTTACGCATCACAAAACAAAATTTAAATGTATAGACCAAAGCTGATCAGCTTCGCCCGTGATCACACGCTGACCTCATGACAATTAAGCTGGCCAATGAGAGGCAAGGAACGAAACGGCCGTCTCTTTCCGTGGTTTTCATTGGTTCGAACACTAGAGTTCTAAGCGAAATAACTTTTGTCACTGTGTACCAACCTTTGATGGCATCGTAGTCGATAAACACTTCAATCCACTTCTCATAGCCTTTGTCACTTTGTCTTCTTGCTATTTTTCTGCCTTCCTTCGTAACTCAACCATAATAAATAACAATGGAGAATGCACAACTGAGACTGCCAAGGAGAATCTTCTGCAAACACATGTTGTGATGCGTAATATCATTGAAAATTCAAGCTCTAAACCTAATATCAGTTAGCACGCAAAAAAATCACATCTAAGTAAACCAGATAGCCTAGTACTGCTGCCACTCATTCGAGCTTTACATGAAACATTATATCACACTAGCTCGATTGTCTGCTGGCGTTCGATCGTGTTCGTCTGCTAGGGACGTACGGTGTGGTTTGTTTACTTCTCTTCTGCGGGTATTGTGAAGAAATTATACGTTACGATAGTCTATTGTTACTATTTTTGAATAGTTTTTTATCTAACAATGCCGATCACCTCCACTGCAGAAAGGATTTTGTCGTTGAAGCTGCGCTAACCCCTCTGTTGTCTTCAACGTGTCAGCCATGTCGACATGTTCGCGTTATCTGCCTCGTTTTAAAACTAACATGGCCGCCGCGTGAATAAGGTCTATGCCTCCCACAAGGCCCTACCGTCATAGGTCTGTGGCCTTTGCTGTAGGGGTCGGGCCATGGTCACGCGGGCCCCCTCCCAGGCCGGGACAAAAGCAGGCGCCTCTGCTCGGAGTTGCTCGTACGCCTGATGATCGCCCGGGGTCTGGAAGGTGATAGGAAGAGGGGGTTATCGTTCAAATGTTTCCCCTTCCCCTAGTCTCTTCTGAAGGTCTGTCACAGCGTCCTGGAGGCGTGCAACCTCTCCCCCGACACGGGAGCCGAGGTTCAGCATCTGTCCCTTGAAGCTTGCCCTTGCTTCTTCCAGGGACGAGTCGAGGCGGCCGATCTCCCCGAGCATCTCGGTCTGCGCCGTCCCAATCACCTGGCGGAGTTCGGCGGTGCTGCTTGCGAGGGCAAGGAACTGCTCCTTGAAAGCCTCAATTTTCTGTCTCCTTTGTTCTGTCTCCTCCCGTCGCTGCAGTTCTTTCTGTTTCTTTTCTGTTTCCTTCCTCTCGCGATATTCTTTCTCTTCTGCTTCCTTCCTTTCGCGATATTCTTTCTCTTCTGCTTCCTTCCTCTCGCGATATTCTTTTTCTTCTGCTTCCATCCTCTCGCGTTTTTCTTTCTCTTCTTCTTCCTTCTTCTGCTGCTGCACTTTCTCCTCCTCTTTCTTCTGTCGCCGCAGCTCTTTCTCTTCTTCCTCCTTCTTCTGTTGCTGCACTTTCTCCTCCTCTTTTTGTTGTTGCTCTAGTAGGAGTTTCATAGCTACTGCAAAGTCTCCTGTGGGCTCCTTCGTCGCTTCCTCACGTGCGGCGGCTCGCGTCACGCGTTTTTCGCCCTCCATGTCCATTCTTTGCTCTCTACTTTTTGGCTGTCTCGGGAACCAGTGTTACGGGAAATTAGACCTCTCGAGTGACTCCAGCCACTCTTCTCGGGAACAAACGTTGCAGAATCCCACGTGTTACAGGAAACCAGTACTACGTTCACTTCACCTGTGAACCCGGCGTCGCGTGCACGTGGTCTCCTGGACTTACGGTTCGTCCCGGCTTGCGCCAGGAAAGTAGAAAGCAGGACGCCAGCGTGAGTTCTTTACAGGATGTTTATTCCTGGACTGGACATAGCGTACAGCAATGACTAGTGTACTCCACAGCGGTCACTAGCGACGCTCAGGCTGTGCCTCTACACGGCTCCAACAGCCTCTCACAGCGCTCAGCTTCCTGCAGTAGCTTCCCAGCGCTCTCAGCTTCCAGTAGCTCTCCAGTGACATGTACATCGAATATATAGTGCTTGCTTTGGGTTAGTGACTATTCTTCCGATCAACCTCTTCCGTTTCCGCCCCGAGGACCAATCAGAAGGTCAGACACTTACTTCGTAGGAAGTTAGAAGCTTCAAAGCCCCCACCCAGCATTCTGCTGACTCATTTTCCCTGTCCGCAAGGACAAAGAAGGGGGAAGCCCCCCCTTACAAACAAAGAGGCTGCTGAATCATCCCGACCCCTTTGGCCACCTCTCTTTGTCTGCCAGGATAAAGAAAGGTGAGCGTCTCTACCCTCCGCAAGCACAAACACGTTAAACAATACGCATTCTTTAACATAAACAATCCTACACAATTCTGTCGCTACACATTCTTTCGCAACATATCTATTGTATTGTATTGTATCACATTGCATCGCATCGCATCGTATTGCATTGTATAGTACATTATCTGGACAC